>JAZDUH010000287.1:1045000-1222500 GCA_036419115.1 Scarus forsteni
GCTGTTTCGATGACCTGGTCGCTGTGGGAACAGCTTCAGGTCGAGTGGCGGTCTTCCAGCTTGTGTCTCCACTTCCTGGGCGAAACAAACAGGTGAGCAGTTCGTTAGGGTTTAACCAATCAGAAGGCTTGTTGTTTTTCAGATTGACCATCCAAACATACAAGGCCTCCTGATTGGGTTATCTCAAAAAGTCTTTACAGATGGCTTATGTTAGCAGTTTCACAAATGCAGCATCACTCAAACACTTTTAACAGACTTTAAACAAATGTCCATCATGGTGAAGTATTTGACAATAAGACTGTGAAGCTCAGTCAAAGGTCAACGTCATGGATGGAGCCTCCTGGTCTGAGGCAGAGACCCTTTATCAACCAGCTGCGACCAGCATGGGACCTTAGGGACACACAGTTGTCGCATCATAAGATGTACGGCGTCAGTTAGGGCTGAACGATGAGGATAAAATTTCATATCTCCATATTCATGCCAGATATCTCGATACGATACGATACGATACGATACGATACGATACGACACGACACGATACGATACGATACGATATGATTCGATACGACAGGACTACTAGGGCTGCCACAAACGACTGTTTTTGCGATTATTCGACTCGTCACATCATTCATGAACTGCAGCGTACCGCACCAGCATGCAGCTGGAGGCCCAACTTTGGCTCCTGTGTAGTTGTCCCACATGTGTGAGTGTGTTTGGGGGTGTGCTGGGTTGATTCCTACGGCGTGATAACCAGGAAACGGGGTGAGGAACAGACAAACTACCAACCACACTCATGTCTGCTTTGCAGAGGCAGCTGGGTGATAATCATGTGGGATTCACACAAGCAGAAGAGCCCAAAGTCACTTTAATGAGCCGACCTGGCAACACAATAACTGTTGTCTTAGTCTACTCCCTCACGCTTTCTGCTTCCTACACGGCTGTAGTAATAACCTTTTTTCTAGTAGAATCACAATAGTCAAACACTGAAATCAGGCACATTTTCAGGGACAGCTTTAACTGGGGACAGGTCATCCAAAACATGGACTGTCCCCGGAAATCAGGGACATCTGGTCACCAGGCTGTTGATGCTAATGTTAGCAGCTAACTAGCCAATTAGAATCAGAATCAGAATGACCTTTATTGTCATTATACAGAGTGTTCAACGAGTTAGGAGAGCTTCTCCTTTCAGTGCAATAGTTAGTTAAGTTAAAAAAGTATACAAAAATAGTAAAAGTAAAAAAGAAAAATTAACAAGTTGCAGGGAGGCTTTAAATATACAAGATATATACAAGATGAGACGCAGACTTGTGCACAGCACAGTTGAGGCTCAGTGTACAATATGAGGTAGATGATAAATATTAATGAATGAAAAATAGTCCAGTTGCCAGTTCTCAGTATTTCTATGTTGTTCACATGATATTGCACAGGAGGTAGATATGTATTACACGGACGCTAGAATATTTATAAATTTTTAGTGCAAATGATGGATGGTATATACAGATGAGTAAATATCACATATAATTGTATTGCACATGAGTTGTTAAATATAAGTTTGGAGGTAGTGCTAAAAGTAGCAGCAACCGCAGTGGCAGTAATATATATATATGTATATATATATATATATATATATATATATATATATATATATATATATATATATATATATATATATATATATATATATATATATATATATATATATATATATATATATATATATATATATATATATATATATATATATATATATATATATATATATATATTTATATATATATATATATATATATATATATATATATATATATATACGTTTCAGTCACGGTTCGATACATTTTCGATACAAAATATGATAAATTTCAATGCCTTTTTTACTTGTGGTTTATTAAAATAACCAACATTTGTTTTAACTCAGAGTATATATTTTTTTATTTGAATTAAATGTACCTCTTGCAGCTAAACCAGGCACTTTCTTCAGTGCATACTTAGATCCATAAAAAAACAAAAATATCACTTAGACTTTGACTTCCTTTATTGACATTACGCAAATTACACAGCAGTGCACTTGGAATGAAATTTCGTTTCATTGGCTTCCTGGATTGTAACAACACACAGTGATATTGATAATGAATAAGTGTATAAAAATATAAACATTATTAGGGCCAGAATAAATAGTATAAAAAATAAATATGAATACAAGGGCTATGCAAGAAACATCGATTAACACTGTCAGTTAAAAGTGACCTATAACTACTACAAATATTTATGTGGAATGAAGTGTATTGCACTGTTAGAGATTAAAAAAACAGTTGTTATATACAATGTAAAATAAAACTAAGTAAAAATGATATGTATCTAATAAAGAAGTCACCCATCTTATGTGGTGCATTCTTAGCAGCAGAGTAAATATTACAAAGAACTAGCTCTAAGTGTATCAAGTGTCGTTATCCACAGCAGAAAAGGGTCTCATGTGGACAGCAATAAAGTAGCTATGGCCCGGTGGATTTCCTTTGCCCTCTTTGAATCATGTGCTAAAGGCTGTCTAAATGACCCAGGTAAAGTCTGTAGCATGTGTGCTGCTTGTTGTTTCTGTCTGGTTCCACTTGTTTTAACCCCGGGATGATGGAGGTGTTTGTTGTTTTCCCCGATCGTAACTTAGCATCGTGTTGCACTTCCAACACTCTGTTGTGTTTTGTCCACGACACGCTCACCATCAGGGTCATACTTAACACGGAGGCCAAAGTAGTCCCAAACGGAGAGACAGCAAGCACGATCTGTGGCAGCGGCAGCTCGTAGTGGCATTGCTAGCCAATAACAGATCTGAATGATAGTGGAGGGTCTTCAGTTTCAGCTGAAGGTAATGCATTCTCCATGTAGCAGCGCCGTAGCGTCCCGTAGCCTCTTCTGTCTCAGCAGCTTAGCCGAATCAGAGCTATCTCTACAGCTCTGAGCCGAATGAAAGGGGAGGTGCTGCGCGCGCAGCTCAGCGGATCTGTGCTCGACAACGCAGCCCGGAGTAGTCGAACGCAGATTCACTGAACTTTCAGCACATAGCGCCTCGTCAGAAATTGATCAAATAAATAAATACATAATAGCGTATCGTTGGGTTCAAAGGTGTATTGAACTGGCCACTGTATCAACTGCTCAATACAGATACATGTATTGTTGCACCCTAATACATATATATATATATATATATATATATATATATATATATATATATATATATATATATATATATATATATATATATATATATAATGTATTGTTGCATAATACTATATATATATATATATATATATATATATATATATATATATATATATATATATATATATATATATATATATGTGTGTGTATATATATATATATATATATATATATATATATATATATATATATATGTATATATATATATATATATATATATATATATATATATATATATATATATATATATGTGTGTGTGTGTATGTATACATATAATATATAGATATTGCACATTTTGCATTACGCTAACGCTAGCTTATGGAGACGACTGTCCCTCTTCATCAGAAACTGAATCAGCCTCGATGTGCTTCCTTTTCAGATGCTTATGCATCGCCGTCTACTGCCATGGGGGGACATTCTTCTCTTTTGTTTTGGTAAAGTGCTCCAAACTCTTGAGCTCTGTTACCGGGCAGCCATGAAACTGTTAACTAACTCTTCAGTGACATCACGGCTGACCCAGATTACCACGACTGCATGTGTGCCTCAAGCGGTGCATTCAAGAGCAATCTTAAAAATGAATTTTATTGTGAGTTCCAGGGTTGTGCATGCAGGGCGAGCGCAGGGGAAATCTATATCGTTTATATCGTTGCTTTTTCAATGCTAATATCTTGAATGCTCATATCACGATATAGATACGATATGGCGACCAATGAGGCTCAACACATTGTCAACATTTGTCCGTGTGGGTTAACCTCTCTCTCTCTCTAGCTGCGGCGTTTCGACGTGGTCGGCCTCCATAAGGGCTCAGTGACGGCGTTGGCATGGAGCACAAACGGGATGAAACTTTTCTCCGGAGACGACAAAGGTCGGGTCGTCTTCTCGGCGCTGGACTTGGACGCGGTGAGTCTGCAGAAAGTCGCTCTGACGATCTAAAGCAGAATTAATCTGAGAGAAGAGTTTCAGTTTACTCTTTCTTTTCTTAATTTTGACTTTCTGAATCTCAAACCCAAAGCTTTTTTGAACTCTGATAGTCTCTATACTTTGATTTGTATTTATTTAACCTTATATTTATTTAACCTTTATTGACCAGGTTAGTCCCATTGAGGTCTACAGATCTGTTTTCCAAAGAAGACAAAGGATGGCAGCAAAACACAGATTCAACAAACACTCACAGACTCAATACAGAACAAATAAATGAGGAAAACAATAAAAACATCAATTAAAACAGTGACATTCAGAAAGTTTGTATTCCAGAGTTTTCACCGCAGATTTTAAGACATTCAGAGACACCAAACTTTGCATCATAAATTCAGTCTGCATATTTAATAATTATTTAAAATGTTCAAATCTTTATCTCATAATTCTGAATTAAATCCCAAATTGTGACTCCCAAAAATCTGTCAGTCAATTCTTAAATTTGACTTTTGTTTCATGATTTGTTCATCCCAACTTTTTTTCTGAATTTGAACCCAGAATGTGGACGTTTCATCTCAATATTTTGACTTTCTGGATTTTTTTCTCAGAATTTTATCTCAAATTATGACTTGAACAAATCTGACAATCATTCTCAGTATTTTAATTTGAATATAGATAGGGCTGTCCCAATCTGATATTGATATCGGTCCAATATCAGCAAAAAAACAAATATCAGATTATATCGGCCTGCATCTAAATCAGTCAATCAAATAATCAAACTTTACTTATAAAGCACTTTTCATACAAGAAATGTAGCACAAAGTGCTTTACAAACAGATAGATGAATTAAAATGAAGGATTTATGACCCAAACACACTCCACCCAGCCCCTGAACCCCCCACACCACAGTCCATACACAGTGTTGTTAAAAAGCATCATTAATAAAAGACAATAATAAAGCACACTGCTGTAACCAGTACGTACTGAGGAAACACCATCTTAAAGGTTTAAGACACTGGAGGTCAGGTTAAAGAGTAAAATTAAATATATCATAAAATGAAAATAAGAAAAAGAATTTTGAAAAATAATTAAACTAAATAATAATTTGAAATGAAGTAATAAAAGTGGAAAATCTAGAAAATAAAATAAGGAAACATAGAAAAGATAAAAAATAAAATAAGATAAAATGATAATAAAAGTGGGCTGTAATTAGAATAAATAAAAAGGTAATTCAGATAAAAACTAGACTAAAAAGGTAGGTTTTGAATTTGCAAATAGATGCAAAAGTCCATTCTAATTTATTTTTTCTTTATTTAATTCAGTTTTAGAATATGCTTATGTTTAAGTTAAACACAGTGGTTATTTTCCAATTTTGAAATATATGTTTTTGTTTTTACTGGATTTATTTAAAGGAGACATATCATGCTTGTTTCTCCTTTTCACTATGCCAGACTAGGATGCCTGTAAAGCATTTCTGCCCTCAGTACAAGTCATTTAGTTCCTTCATTGCCCCACAATAGCGTTCTCAAAATCCTCATTTTAGGCCGTTATCAAGCTCTCGTTGAAACACTCGGTTCACAGGCTGACCTACAGTAACCTCGCAACGTCACAGCCCTTTGTGCTCTGATTGGTCAGTTCTATCGGGGGTAGAGCCAGCCTGTTCTTCTTCTTCTACTGTATTTTCCGGCAGGCTCAAAGCAGCAACCGCGTATTGAGTCCCCCTACAGGCCAGAGCTGGTAATGAGTGAGTGTGAGCTAGGGATCTATATACCCCTGCTGGTGGATGTGTTCCTCGGTGACGGTTTTGTGACTAACAGACATCACAGAGGAGGAAGTGTTTTGTCAGATTACTCCAATAAAAAGAAAGGTACCTCGTGTCGTCACGACGATTTAAATCTTGCGGACATCTCACAATGACCTATTTTCAGAGGCATCAAATCTCGTTCTAGGATATCAGGAAAAATACAATATCTCATTTTTTGAAAATTAAGGGGGTGTAAGGTCTTGTTTTCAAATTTATTATATTATATGTAAGTATTAAATCATGCATCAGCATGATATGTCTCCTTTAAGTGACTTTTCAGGGTTTTCTAATTTATTTTCAATTATTTCATTTAACTGTAGTATATTTTCATTTTTCAGTTTAAAATGTATTGAACCCATTGGTTAATAAAATAGGTCAGTTTTTCTCATCCCTGCTCTTGCTGCCTACTGTTCTCTGAGTAATCTCACCTGATCAAGACTTTTCTTACAGTCCAAACTACAAAATAAGGAATAAAAGTCTGTTTGACTCCTGCTGATATCAGATCAGATCGATATTGGTATGGTATCGGAGGTGAGAAAGTTTTATCGGGACCCCCCTAAATAAAGAATTCTGAGATTTAATGTTAGTTTTCTGATTTTAGTTGAAGAATTCTGACTTTTACTGACTTTAGGTCTTTGAAAACCTGACATATAATTTCAGTATTCTGACTTTTATCTCAAATTTCTTAATTTCATATTGTTATTTTCCCTTTAATCTCATAATTCTGAATCTCATAATTTAATTTAACGGTTTGATCATCCCATGAATCTGACCTGGATCTTTGAATCCTGTCTTTAGCCTCCTAGCTCTTGTTTAGCGTGGCCCTGTGTTGGGTCGATGTTCATCGGTCATATGTTTTTAAACGTGACCGTGGATGTGTCCATGTCCTGCTGTGCCTTCAGGGAGTGTGTAAACCTGTGCTGCTGCTGGAGGAGTCCTCAGGTGTGGTCCAGGTGGAGTACAGTCACCAGGTCCTGCTGGTCTCCACTCAGCACCGCTCTCTGCTCTACTGCACTCAGACTCAGGAGGTCCTGCAGCTCGGCACCAAACCACGCAAAAGGTACCAACGCCACTGCAGACGTACATTCACCGGCCACTTTATTAGGTACACCCTCCTTCATTATAGAGCAATCCTGAGAAATACTGGAAGTTGATGAACCGCCTTTACTGCAGTGGTAAAAGACCCGTGACTATTGGCCCAGCTCTACTCTACTGGACTCTACCTGGCTCTACTCTACTCACCTTGTGCTGCTTTTCCATTAGCCCCAGTCTCCTGCCCAACGGGGTGCAGTGTTGCTGTAAACAGCTGAGCGGCACTGCGGTGACGTCATTTTGAGTGCGACACAACAATCTGTGTCTTTTTGTCACAAACCGAGTAAAAAAGGAAAACAGAAGAAGGCTGCAGGTGGTAAGAAGAAATACCCCTTGAGAAGCACAGGAGAGTTTTGGAAGCTATACAACAGAATGAAGCCGAGGACGAGAGCAATCCAGCTGCAAAGAAAAGATGTATGAGGGTAGGCTAACGGTAGCTACTGCTAGCATGCTAGGTTGTCGCGCTCATGACTCATTGATGACGACATTGTCTGACCAATCAGTAGCCGGCAGTCGGTGACGTGATCTTTTTGTATGGACTCAGCTCGCTTGGAACCAGAGCGCAGTAGGTACTAAAACTAGCTTGTTTTAGGAGGTACCAGGCTAGTGGAAACACGCTGCTAATCGAGTTAGGGCCAAGGCGTGCTAGTGGAAAAGGGCCATATCATACATCTGAATGAGAGTGATCAGGAGATACAATAAAAATTTGTGTTGGTGTTTTGTGTGGAGGAAATGTGAGCTACTGATCAGTGCTAACAAGCTATTGACTACGTGTGTGTTACTATCTCACACACACTCAAAACCATTGTTTTGATAATTGTCCAAAAAAATCAGTGCCGATAAGCAATATTATTGTCAATATTATTTTGAAACATAATTTTTCATAAATGTAATTATAATATATGTCATAACAAAGTGAGTGGCCCGCATCAAAAGCAATAAGCTTTAATTTCTTAAAAGTATTAACTGTAATTGGAAGTTCAAGAGCTTTTAAAGAGACTGTAAGGAGTTTTTAAGTAATTACAAAAAAAGTCTCACTTTTAGATATATGCCTGATCGAAATATACACTTATTGATGAGTTTTATAGCATCAAAATAGGTTATCTATAAATGCCATTCTTTAGCCTCCTGGTCGGGTTGTACAGGGTTGGACTGGCCTGGATACTCAACTTCAGGAACCAGACAATTAAAACTAGAGCAAATTTATATTATTTTGTTATTTATATTACACATCTGACAGCGCCGGGCTGTAAGTAGCGATTTTTAGCCGTCTACAACTACGATAATAACTTTTCCCCGCATTGCTTGTCGTCACACATCAAAAACTACCGTTACGTAACTAGAAAGAGATACATTACCTCGTGGCTTTGCATCCTGTAAGTTGTTGAAAAAGAACTTGTAAAACAATGCAGAGTTCTGACAAAGATCCATGCTGCATTTGCCACAACAAACAAACACATTTGGCTTCACGTCTCTGGTGCGTTCAAGTTGTAGTCAGAAGTAGGAATTTTGAGCTCCGAGTGGGAAACTAAAACTGGAACGTCCCCCGAAGTCTGAATTTCCTACTGTGAACTCGGTGAAACCTCGCCACCCCTGAGTTGACAATGGAAGATGGATGCCCCCAGTGTGAACAGTTATTTAGCTCCTGTAATAATCCATTTATTTGCACTTCTGACTGGGGTGTGTGGCTCTAGATCAGCTGTATACATAGTATTGTTGGATTTATATTTACAAAAATGCTGCCATAGTGATAATCACATTCTTCATACAACAACGCAGGGCGTGCTAACAACAGCTAACAATAGCCTGGTAGATCAGCATGTTTTTTTCTGACTTCAACTGGAACGCTGATAAGTCGGAGATGATGTCACTCCCATTTCCGAGGTTACAGGAACGCAGCATTACGCTGGCAATAAATTCTCCTCATAGCACCTTTAAATAAATAAATGAAACAAACAAATATAAATTTAACGAACAAAAAAAGAAAAAAGAAACAATGAAAATGAAATGGACTCTCTTTTAGGAAAAATTGCATGTAAATAAAAATCAGTATACCAATAAAAAAAAAACGTCTCTGTAAAGAAAAAAACTCAAAAAAACACACACAACAATAATTAAAAAAATAGAGTTTTTGCAGTTCCTGAATTGTTTGTGACATTTATGTTCTCCCAGTCAATTTCATATTGTCTGTCAAATGTTTGTAACAATTTTGTCTTTCAGTCGTATTGAAGGGCTGCATTTCTTTTGCAATGTAGTGAACGACACTGTCTGTGAGCGCACCATTTTGTTCTGTTTTATTTATATTTACTTTGCAGACCAAACGTCTCAGTAAGCGCTGACTGTCAGGACGAAGGCTCCGCTGCTCCTCCTCTTCTTCGTCACCACTACTTTCAAACAAATTCGACATATCAGCTCGTCGGTGTTCATGAGCTCACACCTTGTTCATCCTGTTTAAAACCAAAATATTCCCACACTGGGGCTGTGGCAGCTGGCTTAGGAACCATCAGTTTCACTTCAGCTCTCTGTGTATGTACGCTCGAGCGGCCGGCCTCCCCCCATAGGGATTGAATGACTGACAGATGCTCACTCCGCTAAATCCGCTACAGAACCAACGCACCCAGGTGTTGAGACAGTTGCACAGAGTGAACCTTCTAGTCATCCAGCCTGTTTGGTAGAGAAAGAGGAGGAAAGCAAACACGCATGCACGTGTCAGTTTATCAAGGCCGGCAAACTTACCAGAAACATTTTTATTTATCGTGTGGTTAATTGATTTATTGATTATCGTGACAGGTCTACCATTGTGTATTAGCATTGCGCAGCTAGCGGTGGAGGAATTTGTTACGTGAGTCGGCTAGGTCCAGATAAACTTTATATTTTCAAAAAGTTAATGCACTTTAAAACATTTCTAGGTAGAGTACTCCCAATCTGTGGTATTATTTTGTGATGGAAGTTCTTGTAGGTGGATAAAATACGCTTTGCTCCTGGTACAATACTTCCCTGTTTGGTTCTGAGTAACAGACTCTTACAGACTGTAGCTTTGAGAGGAGAGAACTTCTACTGCAGCTAATGGACTTATGGCCCTTTTCTACTAGCACGCCTTGGCCCTACTCTACTCGGCTCTACTCGATTAGCAGCGTGTTTCCACTAGCCTGGTACCTCCTAAAACAAGCTAGTTTTAGTACCTACTCCGCTCTGGTTCCAAGCGAGCTGAGTCCATACTAAAAGATGATGTCACCACCTGCCGGCTACTGATTGGTCAGACAATGTCGTCATTGATGAGTCTTGAGCGCGACGACCTAGCATGCTAGCAGTAGCTACCACTAGCTTACCCTCATCCGTCTTTTCTTTACAGCTGGATTGCTCTCGTCCTCGGCTTCATTCTGTTGTATAGCTTCCAAAACTCTCCTGTTCTTCTCAAGGGGTATTTCTTCTTACCACCTGCAGCCTTCTTCTGCTTTCCTTTTTTACTCGGTTTGTGACAAAAAGACACAGATTGTTGTGTCACGCTCAAAATGACGTCACTGCAGAGCCGCTCAGCGACACTGCACCCTGTTGGGCAGGCGACTGGGGCTAATGGAAAAGCAGCACAAGGCGAGTAGAGTAGAGCCGGGTAGAGTCGAGTAGAGTAGAGTAGAGCCGGGTAGAGTTGAGTAGAGTAGAGTAGGGCTAATGGAAAAGGGCCAATAGTGGACACATGGAGCTCATACAACCCCAATTCAAAAACACTGAACTAGGGTGCTAGTTTGGCGGAGTGGTTAGCAACCAGGCACATCCCATGTACATGCTTCTGCCGGTCCAGGCTAAAATCCCGCCTGTGGCCAGTTTGCAGAGTGTCCTCCCCTACTCTCTCACCCCCTTTCACAAGCCTATCCACTGTCGCTCTCCATCAATAAGGGCACAAAATACCCCAAAAATACATTAAAAAAAACAACTGAAATATCCATTTAAATCTCATTTCTTCTCCAGTCTAATGCTCCGTTTGAACTTCAGCTCTTCATGATGCTGCCATGTGATTGCCTGCTCCTAAAGAGCAGTTGAATGGGTGTACCTAACAAAGTGGCCAGTCAGTATACTGTATATCCTGTCTCAGCTGTACCTAATGCATTATTTTGATATTTGTTATTTTCTGCCTTCCCTGCAGCAGTGGGAGGTTCGGCGCCTGCTTCCTGCCGGCTCTCTGCAAACAGAGCGACCTTCAGGTGTTTGCTGCTCGTCCAGGACTCAGACTGTGGAGGTCAGATGTCAGAGGTCAGGTGGAGGACACTCGGCTCCTGAAGCCGCTCTTTAACACGCAGGTGCTCACCTTTACTTTGACTGATGGTTGGATTTTTATACTCTGTTATCTTGGATGTTTAACGTCAGAGCTCGGTGTCTCTCAGGCTCTTACAGGTTTGAATTTGGGAAATTTTGGAGACAAATTTCCAACTTCCTCCACTAATAGGACCATAAATGTCTGTTTCTATTTTAAAAGATGCTTCTCCACATCAGATAGAAACTGTAGGATGGAAACATAACACCATTATCCAACATAATTCGGTCTGAACTCCAGATATAATCAAGCAGGGTTATGCAGAGGATAAAAAAATAAAGACTGAACTGTTTTTCAAGGTCTGTGGAAATATTCTGAATTCTGAGACTAAAAGATTTTGAAAATTAAGTCATAATTTTGGGTTGAAGTAAGGATTCACTGGGTGAGGGGCAAATAAATCAGGATTATGAGACATGTCAGAAATACGGCATAATGAGGTTAAAGTCAGTATTATTAGATTAAGTCTGAATTCTAAAATATAAATCAGAATATTGAGATTAAGGTTTGATTTCTCAGATTGTAGATGCTTCTCTTACGTCAGAGATTCTGATGAACTGAAAGAAAAGGCCCTTACTCCAACATCATTCAGTCTTAACTTCAGACATTTAAGACAGTCTGACTGTTGGTCTCTTTCTAACATTATCCCCCTCTCTCTCTTTCTTTCTAACATTATCCCCCTCCCTCTCTCATCTGAAACAGATCCCCTAGTTTGACTTGTTTAACTCTTTCTAACATTATCCGTCTCTCTCTCTTGGCTGAAACAGATCCCCCAGTTCAACTTGTTTGACTTTTTTTGACATTATCCCTCTCTCTCGTCTGAAACATATCCCCCAGTTTGACTAGTTTGACTCTTGCTTGACTCTTTCTAATATATTCCCCTCTCTTTCTCTTTCTTACATTTTCCCCCCTCTCTCTCTCTTTCTAACATTATCCCTCTCTCTCTCTTTCTTTCTAACATTAACCCCTCTCTCTCTCTTTCTAACATTATCCCTCTCTCTCTCTTTCTAACATTATCCCTCTCTCTTTTTTTCTAACATTATCCCTCCATCTCTCTCGCCTTAAACAGATCCCCCAGTTTGACTTGTTGGACTCTTTCTAACATTATCTGTCTTTCTCTGTCGTCTAAAACAGATCCCACAGTTTGACTTGGTGGACTCTTTCTAACATTATCTGTCTCTCTCCTTCGCCTTAAACAGATCCCACAGTTCGACCTGTTCCCCCGTCCCGGCCCGATGGGGGCGTACCGTCCCGCAGACCGACAGCTCGGCCTGCTCAGCTGTTTCCTCAGAGAGGGCTGGATCCTCAGCTGGAACGAGTACAGCCTCTACGTGCTCGACTGCCTCAACCAGGTACCAGCAGGGCTGTGCTCATGGGGGGGGGGGTGTAACTACATAAGGTGGCACTGACTGAGGTCTACCTGGATGCTCTCAGGTGATAGTCGGGGCCTTGGAGAGCAGCGGGGACATCGTGTCCGTGTCCTGCTGTGATAACGAGATCTTCATCCTGAAAGGGGACAGAGACATCATCCGCCTGTCCAACAGCCCCGAGGGCCTCGCCTCCAACCGTGAGTAACAGACCGGGGCCTCGTTAAGAAAGACTGCTTTAACACAGATCCGGGGCCTCGTTTAGAAAGACTGCTTTAACACAGACCAGGGGCCTTGTTTAGAAAGACTGCTTTAACACAGACCAGGGGCCTTGTTTAGAAAGACTGCTTTAACACAGACCAGGGGCCTCATTTAGAAAGACTGCTTTAACACAGACCAGAGGCCTCGTTAAGAAAGACTGCTTTAACACAGACCCGGGGCCTCGTTTAGAAAGACTGTTTTAACACAGACCAGGGGCCTCGTTAAGAAAGACTGCTCTAACACAGACCAGGGGCCTCGTTTAGAAAGACTGTTTTAACACAGACCAGGGGCTTCGTTAAGAAAGACTGCTTTAACACAGACCTGGGGTCTCGTGTAGACAGACTGCTTTAACACAGACATGTGTAACAATCAGTCTAACTGCTTAGTCAGCATATAAACTGGTCAACATCGCCGTGGCTCGTTGCCATCTGCTCGAGTTTCACCGCCATCATTTCATATGTCATATAATAGGCTGCATAAGCTGACATTATTCCTCCTGTTTCCTTTTCACTCTCCTACCAACCACAAAACACTGCAGCTGATGATGCAGCAACATCGTCTGTCAGGAGGAACTAATGTCCTCACTGACTGATGTTTCCACAGGGACATGGACTGTTACTCTGTAGTCCGAAATAAAAACTGTCTGTCACATGTCACACACCGCTGGTTGGCTGTTGCCGAACAGCCACACGCGACATCGCCTGAAGAGATCAACTTTGGCAACGAACCATGAGCGAAGTGATCACCTTGATCATGGCGATCGCGGGAGGGTTAACCCCGCCTCCTCGCGGCTGTGCATTGGCTTTACAGCAGGTCTCTGGTCTTCAACTGTCTGATCGTTTGATCTCTTCTTCTTCTTCTTCTTCTTCTTCTTCTTCTTCTTCTTCTTCTTCTTCTTCTTCTTCTTCTTCTTCCTCTTCTTCGTCTCCTTCAGTGTCCGAGCTCTCCATCCGTTTGACCTCACCTCTGACCACGCCCACCATCATCCCGCCAACCGGATCGGTGGAGACGGCCCAGCCAATCAGAACCATGGCGATCATCGTGGAGGGTGGGGGGAGGGAGGAGGGTGGAGGGGGAGGATGGGTGAGGCCGGGCGAGGAGGAGGAGAGAGAGGATGACGAGGATGGAGTGGAGGAGGTGGAGGAGGCAGAGGAGCAGCTGGAGGTGACTGACGTTTACGATTTAACGAGAGTTGTTCTGATTCTGATACCAGTATACCAGATACCAGAAGTCGCTCCGATACTGCCGAAAATGCTAGTATCAGTATCAGTGAGTACTGGAGTCCACGAAATTTATTAAGCTAGTAATGTAGTTACTGTTTAGCAGCGTTAAGCTCTGGCACAGCTCTTCTTCACTGCTTTCAACCCTTTGACTGGCATTGTAACCGTCTGGTTGACTTTATGCTGCCATGTCACTGTAAAACCCATAGAGACCTTCTTTGTCTGTTTTTCCTTATTCACCTCCCTAAATAGCGTTTGTGACACCAACCAATCTGCTGGGTGATGCTGCTGCACATGAATATAACTGTTTAAAAACCAGAATAAATCGGAAGTGAATCATTCATAAAAAAAACCAAACTTATTTCCAGATATTTAAAGAGACTATGAGGAGTTTCTAAGTAAAACAAAAAAGTCTCCCTTTTAGATATATGCCTGATGGAAATACACACTTTAAGATGAGTTTTATAGCATCTAAATAGGTTATCTATAAATGCTATTCCTTAGCTTCACGGTCGGGTCGGACAGGGCTGGACTGGCCTGGATACTCAACTTCAGGAACAAGACAATTAAAACTAGAGCAAATTTATATTATTCAGACACATCTTAGAGCACCGGGCTGTAAGTAGACATATATAGCCGGCTACAAAACTACAATACTAAGTTTTCCAAAAATTGTTTGTTGTCACACATCAAAAACTACCGCTACGTAACTAGAAAGAGATACATTACCTCGTGGCTTTGCATCCTGTAAGTTGTTGAAAAAAGAAGTTGTAAAGCAATGCAGAGTTCTGAGGAAGGTCTGAGCTGCATTCATTAGCATCACAACAAACACACGCTTTGGCTTGGGTCACGTCTTTTGGTGTGTTCCAGTTGTAGTCAGAAGTAGGAATTTCTGAGTTCCGAGTAGGAAACTGCAACTGGAACGTCCCCCAAAGTCTGAACTTCCTACTGTGAACTCAGTGAAACCTCACCACCCCCGAGTTGACAATGGAAGATGGATGCCTCCAGTGTGAACAGTTATTTAGCTCCTGTAATAATCCATTTATTTGCACTTCTGACTGGGGTGTGTGGCTCTAGATCAGCTGTATACATAGTATTGTTAGACTTATATTTACAAAAATGCTGCCATAGTGATAATCACATTCTTCATGTGATATTTGTGAACAACAACACAGGGCGTGCTAACAACAGCTAACAATAGCCTGATAGATCAGCATGTTTTTTTCTGACTTTAACTGGAACGCCGATAAGTCGGAGATGATGTCACTCCCAGTTCAGAGGTTACTGAACGCAGCATTACGACAGTCGCCGCGCGTGCTCATGGGTAGCAGAGTCTTTATGTCACTGGTAATAGATTCTCCTCATAGCACCTTTAACAATCATAATTTAGTTAAAGGAAATAAATCTGCCGATGAAAAATTGGGTCAACTGCTACATACTTAAATTTTGCTCCCATAAAAACTGAAATATTGTTGAGGTAAAAGAAGTCGAGAAATAAAATAAATCCATTCACACCCAAGATAACCCTTAACAGGCAAGCCAACCCTCTGTTTGACCTGCATATCTGCTTCCTGATTGGATAATTTGAAAAATAAAAGCTGAAGTGGTGCTAAATGAAGAGGCAGGAACACACCAACAAATAATAATTGGTTGCAAATGTATTTCTTATTTTGGAAGTTAAAGGGTTAAAACAGTAGCGCTGTGCTGCCACCTGCAGGGACCTGGAGGAATTGATCACGTGGCACAGACATACATGTGTTGACGCGAGTCGAAGAGCTAAGCTAACTAGCACAATCATGCTGCATCATTGCTGTATTTATTCATGTTTTACAAAGAGTCTAACCTGAGCCAGGCCTTACCACAATGATAATCATATCACAGTCATACAAGCGTAGTATGAGAAGGGGTGCCAAATTATCGCGTTAATTTAGATTAATTAATTACAGTCCTAATTAGCGTACTATGTTTTTTAATCTCGTTAATCTAATTTTAAATCTAATTTCACTGTTTTGTTATTTTCAGAGGGAAACACCTTAAAATACCAGAGCGGCTGGTGATTGGACGATCAATCCGCTCATCACACTCTTCACAGACCAATCACATCGAGCCACAGTATGACGTAGCAGCTCATCTCTGTTATTAGCCATTAGCTTAAACGACGAGTACGTCAGTCCTTAGACTGTCGTCTTATCTCACATTAAATGATTCCACACAGATGTGTCATCTGACACATGTGACATGAATCAAAACCACCAAGTTCTCCTGGTAAACTTCTAAGGAGAGCAGATTTGATATCATAGGGTAACCATGACTATTGCTCAGCGTTGTTAGCGTAGCATTTTCGCGTCTCTCTATGTGTCCCAGCAGTGATGACAGCAAAATCCTGATTTCCATAAGAAAGCTCTAAGTGTCGTTCTTTTCTCCTCTTTCAAAGGAGAAATCGAGTCCATTTCTGATCAAACTGCAGATCTTTCTGCATCACAAAGATCACTTTTACACGCCGCTGTTGTTTTCAAACATGCAGTCACTTCCTGTTGTCGTCACATCTGTAGCTCCGCCTCTGTGCCCTGATTGGTCCGTTAAAACTGGAGAGTTTTTCTGCATTGGGCTTCTTGTGCTTCAGTTTTTGGGGGTTGGAGAACACATTTTCTGATCTTCCACAATAATCTAATGAACTTCAATAAAAATACCTAAAGTTGAGGCTTTTTCAGCAATTTTTAAAGTGAGATTAAAAAAGCGATTGATTAGATTAATTAATTATAGGTCATAATTAATTAATAGCTAATTTTTTTTAATCCACTGACAGCACTAAGTGTGATTTTTTTTATAACATCCTGGTGTTGGATCGGTACTCTTTATTGGTTAATACCCACAGCACAAGTATCGTTATCGAGAGGAAAAATGGAATCAGAACATCTCTAAGTTTAACCCTTTAACACCTGCAGCCTCGCCTCACGCCTCATGTTTGTGTTTCAGCAGCCCGAGCAGCCTGGTCAGCGGTCCGGCCTGCTCACCAGCAGCTCTCGCTCCCGCAGCAGCTCCGTCACCTCCTGGGACAGTCTCCATGGAAACGCCCCGACCACAGCGTCCAGCGAGATGAGCTCCAGACGCTACAGCGCCCCCCTGGGTCAGGGGGAGATGCAGCAGGAGCTGGTGGTGAAGGCCATCAGGGTGAAGAAGAGGAGGAGGAGACGACAAGGTGAGCCAATCATGTCCTCATGGAGGAGAGAGCTGAGATGACATGCAGGAAAGGAGCCAGAGGTCTGGGTTAAACCAGGAGCCAATTTGAGACTGTTTTAATGTTAAATTTAGTCTTAATTTTAGTCTTTAGACTGAAATATCTTTTAGTTATGGTTATAATTTAGTCTCTAAACTGTTTTAATTTCAGTCTAGTTTTAGTCGACTAAAATCTGAAGTTTTTATGTTTCCTTGAATTTCTGAAGTCCTGTTTTCCTCTTGGATAAAATCAAACATCTACTAACCCTGTATTGAATGTTAGTAAAGTCTGAATGTCTATCTGCCTACATACATACACACCTACCTAACATCTACTAAGCCTTTATTGAATGTTAGTAAAGTCTGAATGTCTATCTGCCTACCTACATACCTACCTACCTAACATCTACTAAGCCTTTATTGAATGTTAGTAAAGTCTGAATGTCTATCTGCCTACCTACATACATACCTACCTAACATCTACTAAGCCTTTATTGAATGTTAGTAAAGTCTGAATGTCTATCTGCCTACCTACATACCTACCTACCTAACATCTACTAAGCCTTTATTGAATGTTAGTAAAGTCTGAATATCTATCTGCCTACCTACATACCTACCTACCTAACATCTACTAAGCCTTTATTGAATGTTAGTAAAGTCTGAATGTCTATCTGCCTACCTACATACATACCTACCTAACATCTACTAAGCCTTTATTGAATGTTAGTAAAGTCTGAATGTCTATCTGCCTACCTACATACCTACCTGCCTAACATCTACTAACCCTTTATTGAATGTTAGTAAAGTCTGAATGTCTGTCTGCCTACCTACATACCTACCTACCTAACAACTACTAAGCCTTTATTGAATGTTAGTAAAGTCTGAATGTCTATCTGCCTACCTACATACCTACCTACCTAACATCTACTAAGCCTTTATTGAATGTTAGTAGTCTGAATGTCTATCTGCCTATTTACATACCTACCTACCTAACATCTACTAAGCCTTTATTGAATGTTAGTAGTCTGAATGTCTATCTGCCTACTTACATACCTACCTACCTAACATCTACTAAGCCTTTATTGAATGTTAGTAAAGTCTGAATGTCTATCTGCCTACTTACATACCTACCTACCTAACATCTACTAACCCTTTATTGAGTGTTAGTAAAGTCTGAATGTCTATCTACCTACCTACATACCTACCTACCTAACATCTACTAACCCTTTATTGAGTGTTAAAGTCTGAATGTCTATCTACCTACGTACATACCTACCTACCTAACATCTACTAAGCCTTTATTGAGTGTTAGTAAAGTCTGAATGTCTATCTACCTACCTACATACCTACCTACCTAACATCTACTAAGCCTTTATTGAATGTTAGTAAAGTCTGAATGTCTATCTGCCTATCTACATACCTACCTACCTAACATCTACTAAGCCTTTATTGAATGTTAGTAAAGTCTGAATGTCTATCTGCCTACCTACATACCTACCTACCTAACATCTACTAAGCCTTTATTGAATGTTAGTAAAGTCTGAATGTCTAAATGAACAGAAACAAATGTTCCTTTGTGTGAAATGCAGTCACCTTTATTTAGCCTACCTGGCAGAGCATCTCAGTTACAATACCAGAACTGACAACAAACAGTGAACCTGCTCTACATGAATATATCAATTCATAAAGAGAGCAGCTCTGATTGGATCGCTCCACAACTTATCCCACCACCACCAAGCTAAGGCAGCTGTGATTGGATGTCCCTCTGAACTCATCCAACCTTTAACACAACCAAAGTAGCTGTGATTGGATAGATTCATCACTTGTCTCTACCTCCTACATGACCATATTAGGTCTGATTGGATTAAGTCTGTCAGACATTTTAGTCTAGTTTTTATTTGTTGATGAACATGTCAGTTAGTTTAGTTTGACTTTTTGTTTTTAATAGTTACTGTCTAGTTTTCTTCAGGAGAAAAGTTGTTGATGAAAATAATTAGTCAAAAACATTCACACTGGTTTGTAAAGTGTATTTTAAGGTTAAATCAATTTCAACATTAATACAAAATTTTGTTTATTAAGATCTGTTATTCAGGTAATAACTGATTTTTAAAGTCTTTCCAAAAGAAAAAGGCTCAAATTTTGATGATAAAGTGTCTTTTATCAAAAAGAGTCATGTAACATGGCTGTAATCATAATCAACAATCTAAGATATTTCATGTTAAATTAACACCCGCAGACAGCAGCAGTGCGAGCCGCCTCTCCGAGAGCAGCTGCTCAGACTCCATGTTTGTAGTCCAGGACAGCAGCTGCAGTGATGGGGGAAGCGGGACTCCCCTGAGCGACAGAGCCTCCCTCGTGGGCCTGGACCTGCAGAACCAGGACTCTCCAGAATCGAACCACTCACAGGAGGCGGGGGGCGGAGCTTCAGACTCAGGTGGGACAGGTTGGCAGGAGGTGGAGTCTGCGTCTAAACAGGCCAGGTAAGAAACAGAGGGACTGGAACAGACTTATTCACCTTTGACCTTCACTGGACTGTAGTTTCTGACTTGACATAACCTTTGACTCGACTTGCCCACAGCAGAAAAAACTTGGGACTTGGACACAAATGACTCGACTTGACTTGAGACTTGGACTGGAAAGACTTGGACACTTGTGTGGTAAAAAATATCGTTCACAAATTCCCAATAATCCATCACAAAGCAGTCCTTTAAACTTCTAAACTGATCTCAGGAATCCAGCAGGAACTCGCTCCTTAAATCTTCTTTTGATCCAAGAGTCTTTCTTTAGTTTTTAAGCTCTGCAGCTCATCAGAACGTCCCCGTCGTATCATACTTCAAAACTCGACCTCAGAGCTCTGCAGTTTGGCTTCTTCATCACCATGGAAACAATAAAGAGGGAGGAGACCCTTCATAGAACTGTAGTGGAGTTAAATGTTAAATATTTGTTTCCAGATATAATAATACTAAAGTAAAGTACAGATACTCAGAAATGTACTTAAGTAAATGTACTTTGTTCCTGTCCACCCTGCTGACAGCCTCAGGGTTTTTTTATTAAAGTTTTCTTCTTCTGTCTCATCGTGTCCTCGCTGCAGTGTCCTCCTCCTCCAGGGTCTGGATGCTCAGGTGAGTCCAGGTAAAGACCCCGGTGCAGAGGCAGACCTGGTCCCCCCGACCCCGGACGTGGACCTGCTGCTGGAGTGCACGTTCTCCTACATGCACAACACGCAGGAGGATGACGGACAGGAGCAGCAGCCAATGGAGGAGCTGGAGGACGAGTTTCTGAGCCCTCTGATTGGACCGGAGGAGGACGAGGACGAGGTGAGGTCAAGAGGTCTCGACCCAGAGCCTGGAGCTTCAGTCGAGCTCCGTGACCAAGTCTGTCCATGTCTGTGTGTGCAGGACGACGACATGGCGCCCCCTGCTGGTGTGATGGACCAGATGTTTTACTCCACCGTGTCCAACCTGGACCGGAAGACGAGCATGTCCAGTGACGAGGACGGAGACATTTACTGTCCACCTGTGACCCACGGCGACGCCCACACAGGTCAAAACCAGGTAGAGAAGGCTGTGGACGGGCAGAAGGACCAGGAGGCCCAGGAGAGGGACGCACACAAACCAGACCAGGTGAGACACAGACCTGACCAGGTGAGACACAAACCAGACCAGGTGAGACACAAACCAGACCAGGTGAGACACAAACCAGACCAGGTGAGACTAAGGGCGTTTTCACATCCACTTGTTTCTAACTGTGCTGCGGCGCGGTTCGCCATGGGTTCGCCCTCCTCCCCCTCCATTTCCTACACCAAACAACCAATGTTTACGTTTCACTCTCTTCTACATTTTCCTTCAAATGTGTTTTTTTTATCGTGTTTGAGACGGCATCAGCGACCTTCTGGACCCTCGTAAATCATCGTAATCCTCAATCAGAATAAACAAATCCACAAATTGAGTAAGCAAAAGATTCAACCGCGGGGTTAACAGGAAGTAATGCATCAAAAGTAGATCAGTTCAGACCACTTTGTTTCACACCAGTGAAACTGCACCAAATGTAGGGAGATGGAGCAGATCGAGACCACCCCTACATGGAGGTCTTGGACCGGCTGATTTGGTGCACCAAAGTGCGGTGGTTGCATTCACATTGACACTAACGTACCAAACCCTGGGCCAAAACTTCTTTAGTGCGCACTAAATATGGTTGGTGTGAAAACGCCCTAACAAACCAGACCAGAGGGGTATTCCACGAAGCTGGCTTAGGTCTAAGCCTGGCTTATTTCGGTCAGCCTCGCTAACTTTAGTGAGAGTTTTGTTCCACCAACAAGACTTAGGGCTAGCCTGGCTTGGTAACCATGGTAACTCAGCCAGAGCGACAAGCCTGGTCCGGGGCAGGCTAACAGTCAAGCTTACATTAGCTCCATGTCAGAGAAGGTTCTGACGAGCTTCAGAAAGACGCCTGTGAACTGCATGTTACACATTAAATTCATCTTGATCTGTAATCAATGAAGTTCTTGTTCGGTGACGTACATTTAGACCTTTTTTAAATAACGGCGGAAGAACCGTAAATTAAGACATCTTAACTGCACTTTCTCTCATCTACATCAGTGAGAAGGTGGAGTAGTGGTTGGGCTGCAGGGCACTGAAGTGCCTGCGATTTTACTTTTCACTGCGCCGTGGGTTCGAATCCACCTTCGGAGACAATATGAAAATGTATCTGATTTATTTCCTTCTTTCACCCTCTAAGTGCAGTCCACACGTAACAGGATAAAGGCACAAATTATCTTAAAAAAAAGGTGACAGGTGAAGGTGACAACAGCCACAGTTTCCATAAAGAATACCTTCATTTTACCAGCGGTCCAATCTGATAATGATGACAATCTAGAGGTGATGCGAAATGATGAGATAACTTCTTTATTTGTGTACAGCTCATTTGTGTCTTCTCCCTTATTTAAATGTAGGGCACTGCAGCACTATCATCCCTAATAAAAAAATGACATCTCCTCTGTAGGCCTACATGTTTTTTCTACTGTTTTATTCAATATTTGATGAAACATCACCCCATGAAGTTACCCTTTTTTTCGCTAAGTCCTACTTTTTTAGGTGTTACCTGTGTTGCTGATATATTCATCTATGATCGATATAAATATTTGTCAAATCAAGAACATGAAGTAGGTCTACAAGTAAAGTAAAAACCACCATCACTTTACACAGAAACAATGAAACAGACTATGCTGTTTAATCTCTATCTATCTATCTATCTATCTATCTATCTATCTATCTATCTATCTATCTATCTATCTATCTATCTATCTATCTATCTATCTATCTATCTCTCTCTACATACATATATATATATAAATATATAGATATATATATAAATATATCTATATACATATATATATATATATATATATATACATATATATATATATATATATATATATATATAGATATAGATATACAGTCATGGAAAAAATTATTAGACCACTTGTTTTTTCATATTTTATATATATATATATATATATATATATATATATATATGGCTCAACTAAAGGTACATTTGTTTGGACAATTATAATGATAACAACAAAAATAGCTCATGAGAGTTTAATTTAAGAACTAAGAACTATTCATTTTCCATGGTTTTCGATGAAAATCTAAACTTGCAGAAATATGCGTGTGTATGCACAGGCAAAGTGCTTATATATATATATGCTTTAAACACATGATACACACAAGAGTTAATACTTGATTGCATAACCATTGTTTTTGATGACTGCAGCCATGCGTCTTGGCATGCTCTCCACCAGCTTCTGACATTGTTCTGCTGTCACAGCAGCCCATTCCTGTTGGACAAATTCAAACAAATTTTCTTTTGTTTTTGGGCTTGTGGTTCTCCATTTTGAGTTTGATGATTTTCCACAGGTTTTCAATTGGATTAAGATCTGGTGATTGAGCAGGCCAAGGCATGGTGCAATGTTGTGGTTCTCCATCCAGGCTTTAACTGACCTTGCCGTGTGGCAAGGGCATTGTCTTGTTGGAAAATCCAGTCATTCGAGGCAGGAAAGAGTTTTCCAGCTGATGGAAGAAGACTGTTTTCAAGGGTAGTCCTGCACATGACCTGGTTCATTCGGCCTTCACACAATTGCATTTGCCCTGTTCCACTCTCAGACTGAAACAACCCCAGATCATGACTGATCCACCCCCATGTTTTACTGTAGGGGCAAGACAGTCTGGGTTGTAAGCTTCTCCAGGCTTCCTCCTAACCAGTAAGTTGGCTGGAGTGGGCATCAATTCAAAATTGAGTCATCACTGAAGAGAACCTTAGCCCAATCATCAACAGTCCAATCCTTGTGGTCTCGAGCAAAGAGTAACCGGGCCTACCTCTCCCTTTCATTGATGAAGGGCTTCTTGCGTGCTCTGTGTGACTTCAAACCAGCTTCAACAAGTCGGCTTCGAACTGCCCTTGCTGAACAAGTCACATTTCTCGACAGTGCCCACTCATTTTAAGGTCCCTGGAGGTCTGGACGATTCCTGACACAGGAACGGATGAGTGCACGGTCATCTCGTGGGGTAGAAAGACGCGTTTCCTGCCACGGCCAGGTAGCAATTTGGTAGTGCCATGTTCAGCTTGTTTTTTTTGTTGTAATGAACGGCTGTCTTGGAGATCTTCAGTTTTTTTCGCTACCTGTCTCTCACTCATGCCAATTTCCAGCAGTGCCAAGATGGCTGCCTTTGTGGCTTCACATAATTCTTTTGTTTTAGGCATTATGTGAGAGCTGACAACTTCTGAGTTGTGCTACGGCTTGAATGTAAGCAGGAAACCACTCTAGGCCTTTGCATGTGCAGTGCTGCTTGTGACATGAAATGGCCTCTTATATACCCTGGGAATCAATTAAGCTTAAGAATGTCAAATAGGACATAAAGTATTATGTGACCAGCTGCATTTTTTGTTGTGTTCATTGTACTATACGTTTAGTGGTACCAGATATTAGAATGAACAAGAAATTGAAGAAAACAAGGGTGGTCTAATAATTTTTTCCATGACTGTATATATAGATAGATACCTTCGGGGAGAATCTACAATGTAAATGGAGATGAAAATAAAGAAAGCACATTGAATTAGAAGGTGTGTCCAAACTTTTGGCCTGTACTGTGTGTATATCTATCTATCTAGATATCTCTCTCTCTCTCTCTCTCTCTCTCTCTTTCTCTCGCTCTCTCTGAATGTATATATGTATATATACTCAACAAAAATATAAACGCAACACTTTTGTTTTTGCTCCCATTTTTCATGAGATGGACTCAAAGATCTAAAATTCATTCCAGATAAACAATATTACCATTTTTTTCAAATGTTGTTCACAAATCTGTCTAAATGTTTGATAGTGAGCACTTCTGCATTGCTGAGATAATCCATCCCACCTCACAGGTGTGCCACATCAAGATGCTGATCTGACATCATGATTAGTGCACAGGTGTGCCTTAGACTGCCCACAATAAAAGGCCAGTCTGAAATGTGCAGTTTTGTCTCACAGCAAAATGCCACAGATGTTGCAAGCATTGAGGGAGCGTGCAATTGGCATGCTGACAGCAGGAATGTCAACCAGATCTGTTGCTCGTGCATTGAATGTTCATTTCTCCACCATAAGCCGTCTCCAAAGGCGTTTCAGAGAATATGGCAGTACATCCAACCGGCCTCACATCAACATTCCACAGGCCACAATTGACAATCTGATAAACTCTATGCGAAGATGTGTTGCACTGCATGAGGCAAATGGTGGTCACACCAGATACTGACTGGTTCTGAGTCCCCAGACCCCCAATAAAGCAAAAAAACCTGCACATTTCAGACTGGCCTTTTATTGTGGGCAGTATAAGGTACACCTGTGCACTAATCATGATGTCCGATGAGCATCTTGATGTGGCACACCTGCGAGGTGGGATGGATTATCTCAGCAATGCAGAAGTGCTCACTATCAAACATTTAGACAGATTTGTGAACAACATTTGAAAGAAATGGTAATATTGTTTATCTGGAATGAATTTTAGATCTTTGAGTCCATCTCATGAGAAATGGGAGCAAAAACAAAAGTGTTGCGTTTATATTTTTGTTGAGTATATATATTAATATATATATATATATATATATATATATATATATATATATATGTATATGTATAGACACATATGGAGAAATCAACTTCTTTAACAGGTTTTGATCAGCTTCATTGCATCAAGAGTGCCACAGTAGTGTCAGGGGCTTCAGGGTGAAAAAGAAGGTTGTCAACCACAGCAGAAAGTCAATCAGGGTTTAAAATCATGCCCTTTGAAAATCTAAACTTGCAGAAGTATGCGTGTGTATGCACAGGCAAAGTGCTTCATTATATATTTTAAATGGTCGGCAGTGCTTTGCCAGGCAGCGTCTTTGGCTTTATTAATTGCAGCCGTGTTGCCCTTTAGTTATTTTCCCCTAGTAGTCCTCATACTACTCCACAAGGAGCTTTTGCTCCGCAGTTGAAGACATCTCTGCTCTTGGTTTTGCCATGAATTCGTCATTTTGACAGTCGACTCATCAGGGTTTTCTCTCTCCCCCGGACGCGCGCTCAGCCGCAGCTTGGATCAGCCTGGCTTGAATAAGCGTCTCTGAAAATCAGCCGAGCCTCGTTAGTGGAACTACTTGCAGCTAAGATTAAAGCTGCTGCTTATTCAAGCCACGCTTACCGGCGAAAGCCCAGCCTGTTTTAGCTATCTTCGTGGAATACTCCCCTGGTCAGACTAACAAACCTGACCAGGTGAGACTAACAAACCTGACCAGGTGAGGATCTGTCTAGCTGTCTGTCCGTCTATTTAATTTTTAATAATTGGATTGAAAATGATCCAGTAAAAACTGGATCTTCTGATTTTATTCTCTTTTTTTTTCGTTTCCGTCCCTTTAGCTGTCCGAGAGCTGGATGGGGTACTCCGGCCCAGGCTGTGGCATCCTGAGTCTGCAGGTGACCGACAGGTGGGTGGTCATGTGACTCTCAGGTGATTGACAGGTCTGTTCCAGGTGATTGACAGCACACCTGTGTGTTTCAGGTACGTGTGGTGCCTTGATTTTAAAGGAGGGCTGTTCTGCAGCGTCCTGCCTGAAGCTGGACTCAAATGGCAGAGGTTTGAAGACAACGTCCACCAGGTGGCGCTGTCTCCTTCAGGTGAGCCTCAGACTTCACTGACCAAGCAAGATGGAGCTGAGGGCAGCAGCTGATTCTGAAAAAAATAGTTTTATTATTTAAATCTAAGATATAATAATGAAGTTAATTAAATGGGGAGAAAAAAATCTTCCTTAAATAAAAAAAGAATAAAATTAAGTCAAGTGATAAAGAAAATATTTATTCTTTAAAATTTCTAAAATAATAATAATTATGATTAAAATCAAGTTAAATATAAAAAGAAAGCACAGTTTATTCTTAAAAAAAATAAAAATATGAATGATTAACACTAAATTAAATAAATAAGAAAAAAAACATTTTTTTTTACAATTGAAATATGAATGATTTAATTGAAGTTTAAAATATAAAAAACAGTACATTTTTAAAAGAAATAATATGAATGATTAAAACGAAGTTAAATATATAAAGAAACTGTGTATTCTTAAAAAAATTAAAAGCATGAATGATTAAAATGAAGTTAAGTGAATAAAGAAAAAAATGTTTATTCTTAAAAAATAAAAAGATATGAATAGTTAAAATGAAGTAAAAAAATAAAGAAAAAAGTTTATTCTTGAAAAACATAAATATAGATGATTAAAATTAAGTTAAATAAAAAACAACAGTGACTTACAAAGAAAATAAAAATATGAATGATTAAAATGAAGTAAAAAAATAAAGAAAATACATTTATTCTTGAAATGTTAAATTACAATAATAATTAAAATTAAGTTAATTTAACGAAGAAAAAATGACGTAAAATTTTTTTAAAATATTTTTTTAAAATACAGTCAAAGAAATACAGTTAAAGAAATGAACAGTTTATTCTTAAAGAATAAATAAATATGAATGATTAAAATGAAGTAAAAAAATAAAGAAAAAAATATTCTTGAAATGATAACTTACAATAATAATAATAAAAATTAAGTTAATTTAATGAAGAAAAAAATGCTTAAATTAAAAAAATATTTATTATTAAAATACAGTTAAAGAAATACAGTTAAAGAAATAAGCAGTTTATTCTTCGAAATGTTTAAAATATTAAAGATTAAAATGAATTGAAATTAATAAAGGAAACATGGGTAATTCTTAAACTTTTTTAAAAATAGTAATGATTAAACTAAAGTTAAATAAATGAGTCAGAAACAGTAAATCTTTAAACATGCACACAGTGTCTGGTTATGGGTTGTGTGTTGTGTGTAGATTTTAATTTAAGATCTTTTTAAACCATGTATTTTCTCAATGGACCATGTTCTGCTTTTCAGAGCTGTTAGCATGTCTCCTGTGTGTGACAGGACACTTCTATGCACAAGACAAAGCTTCCCTGTCTACAGTGCCAGTAGCTGCTGAATGAATGAATGTTGCTAACTCCTCCAGGTAACCTGCTGTGGAAGGTGGAGCAGAAAACCATGACGGCGTTCGCCTGCGCCAAAGTGTCGGTGAAGGGGAAGCGTCACTGGTACAAAGCCGTGGAGCAGACGGCCTTCGTGGCTCTGAGCGACGACGCGGCGTGGATCATCAAAACCAACGGGGACCTTTACCTGCAGACAGGTGACTACATCAAACCTACAGCTCAGCCTGCAGCAGCCAGACGGCCTGATGCTGTTTAAAGGGGAAAACCCTCCAGCTTTAAAGTCCTGGATGGATTATTTTATTCATCATTTGACATTTGAGAAAGTAAAGAACTCCTTAAAAGGTAGAAAGTTTATGCCATCAGCGACCTTTGTTAGGATATTGGTTATTAGATCATTTTAAATATTGATAATTAGGGCTGATGACCCCACGGACATTCTAGATATTTATTTATTTTTGTATAATCAATACATTTTTGTTATTGTATTTGTCTGTTCATTTATTTTAATTTGTGTTCTCACAGTTTATTAAATTCTGTAGGGTACAGTGGATAAAGGGGGGGATTCACTGTTAGAGAAAAAACAGAAAACTTGACCAAAAACAGTCGAGCATCAGATTTTACTGAGACAGGAAGAATGTTCAGTTTGTAAAATCCTGGTTGGATCTTTGGATGTAGAAAATCAGATTATTTTTTAGCCCGTCTTTATTTATTTATAACTGTATAACACATTACATCTTTGTTTCCGAACCCCCTATGATAAACAACAAAATAAAAATAGTTGACAAATGATGCCACCAGTTATGACAGTAAATCACTTGTCCTTCATCCATGTTGACAAATGTTTGATACATATCTTCTGTATATATCGGGAGTATTTAACTAGAAGTCACTGAAGTCCTGTTGATAAAATTTCCTCCAATAAAAGATCCGAACTGTAGTCCAGTTTGTGTCTTATAGCCTCCCCATATGCCCACATTTTTATGGTTTTAACAATATTTATCGTCAATGTTTGTAATGCAGGATATTTTAATTGAGTGCACAGCTAGCTCATTTACCATAAAATAAAGAAGTCCAAGGAAAATTCATTTAAGGCCTTTATTCCAAATTAAGAACAGAAAAACCTAAAAGTAATAAATAAAAAAGTACAAACAGAGCCAAGTAACTTTTTTTTCTCTTATATTAAAGAGGTCCCAGCCAAGAATTTAAGGCCTACACATCAAGTAAAAAAGTTACATCTTTGGAAAACAGTTGGCTAAATAAAAGGTGGAAAACAAGTGCAAACAGAGCACTGACTGAATATTTTCCTTTTGTTTTTCTTAAATAAGAGAGGTCACAGCCTAAAAAATATGAAGACCTACACTTGTCATAAAAAAGTTAACATCTTTATAAAACAAGAAATTGACACTTAACAGTAAAATCATCTGTAACTGCTTTTCCGCTGTGCTGTTGCAGTATAACGTAACAAAGAGATGAGAAGAGAAATGTTTTATTCATGTAGGTTCCAGGTTTTGTTCTTTCTTTCGCTCTTTTTCTCTCTTATCTTTTTATCTCACACACAAACAGCGCTACACAGTGATGCTAGAACTTGCAAAACATAAAACATTCAGAAACAAACTAGTGCAAAAAACACTGAAACAATGAAAATAACAATAACAAATGATCGACTCAGCTGGTAAACAATTAGAAAGAGAACAGGATCAGCCCTGCGGAGAGTGCAGCGACACTACAGCTCAAAGCTCTCAGCCCTCATCAGTGTTTCAGTTGGTGCAAAGCCTGCAGGTGACTTTGAGTTACATATGTTGTCGGAAAAGTGCGATATAAATAAAGTTTCATTCATTGATTGTCTCATGTTTTTAAACAGGCAGTCTATTTGGCTCTGCTGCTGCAGCTCGAGCTGCAAACACGATGGCGGTGGGTAAATCACCTCCGCTAAATGTCTTGTTCCTCTTTAGTGCTTCATAAAACGACCTTAAGCTTCAGAAAACAGAACAGATATTTAAGAGCACTCCTGACCGTCCTGTGATCAGACCACAGCAGCTGGAGTAGCAGAGCCGTCTGTATATCCACAACAAAAAAATGCTCCATTAAAATCTGTTCTTGTTAATTTATTAGAGATTGATCATGGTCTGGACAGAACCATCACCGGAGTCCATCATTTGGTGATGCCTGATAACAGACTGAGAAACTCTTTTGTCCTTAAAGCCATCAGACTGTGCAGACTGAAGGAGCAGCAGCCAGCCTGGAGCAGTATATTTTTATTTTTATGTACATTTTATTTAATTTTAATGTTTGTTTTTAATTGTATTTATATTTTAATTTGATTTATATTTATGTATATTTATTAATAGTTTTATTTAGATCTATTTTTTCTTTTTGTGTATCTTTTTATCTGTAATAATAATAATAATAATAATCAACTGCTACTGATTCGAATCTAATCAGAACAACAACAGCATTAAGAAAGAGACATTTCTCTCTGTAAGTGTTACAGCATGATTTGATGGATTTTGGGTCTTTATTCCAAAAATTTGAGCAAAGATTTGACAAAACTTAGATTGTTGATGTTGCTGCTCCTGCAGCTGCAATGTGCCTGTTTGACCAGCAGGGGGCGTCAGAGTCGCTGCTCTGTTTCAATCAATCAATCAAACTTTATTTATAAAAAATGTAGCACAAAGTGTTTTACAAACAGACAGACGAATTAAAATAAAGGAATTATGACCCACTCCAACCAGCCCCTGAACCCACCCACACCGCTATCAAACACAAAAAACGCCTCATAAATAAAAGACAATAATAATAAAAGACAATAATAATAAAAGACAATAATGAAGCACACTGCTGTACCCAGTACGTACTGAGGAGACGCCATCCTAGAGGTTAAAAATGAGAAAAACGAGGTCAGGTAAAAGTGTAAAATTAAATATATCATTAAAAAAAATACATTTTAAAAAAAAATTAAAATAAATAATAAATTGAAATGAAGTACAAAAAAATAGAAAACTAGAAAAGAAAATAAGGAAAGATTGAATAAAAAAAATAAAAAATATATAATAATAAAAGTGAGCAGTAATTAAAATAAATAAAAACACCAAAAGGTAATTTAGGTAAAAGCTCGACTAAAAAAGAAGGTTTTGACTTTGTTTTTAAGACATTTGTGTGGAGTCAGATAAACTGATGTTTGTTTACATCTCTGAGGATTTCGTACTCATGTTCTGTGTGCAGGTCTGAGCGTGGAGCGTCCCTGCGCTCGCTCCGTCAAGGTGGAGTCTCCCTGCGTGTTCAGCCAGGTGTGTGTGCGAGGGGGCGTGGTCTGGGCGCTGAGCGAGCACAAGGCGCTGTTCTACAGGGAGGGCGTGAACGCCTACTGCAGCGAGGGAGACGGGTGGAAATACGACACTGTGAGGTAAAGAAAGTACTAAAATACTGCCAAATACTACTATAATACTGTGACTATACTGCAGCGAGGGAGACGGGTGGAAGTACGACACTGTGAGGTAATAAAATACTGTAATACTGCCAAATACTACTATAATACTGTGACTGTACTGCAGCGAGGGAGAGGGGTGGAAATACGACACTGTGAGGTAATAAAATACTGTAATACTGCCAAATACTACTATAATACTGTGACTGTACTGCAGCGAGGGAGAGGGGTGGAAGTACGACACTGTGAGGTAATAAAATACTGTAATACTGCCAAATACTACTATAATACTGTGACTATACTGCAGCGAGGGAGACGGGTGGAAGTACGACACTGTGAGGTAATAAAGTACTGTAATACTGCCAAGTACTACTATAATACTGTGACTATACTGCAGCGAGGGAGACGGGTGGAAGTACGACACTGTGAGGTAATAAAATACTGTAATACTGCCAAATACTACTATAATACTGTGACTATACTGCAGCGAGGGAGACGGGTGGAAGTACGACACTGTGAGGTAATAAAATACTGTAATACTGCCAAATACTACTATAATACTGTGACTATACTGCAGCGAGGGAGACGGGTGGAAATACGACACTGTGAGGTAATAAAATACTGTAATACTGCCAAATACTACTATAATACTGTGACTGTACTGCAGCGAGGGAGAGGGGTGGAAGTACGACACTGTGAGGTAATAAAATACTGTAATACTGCCAAATACTACTATAATACTGTGACTATACTGCAGCGAGGGAGACGGGTGGAAGTACGACACTGTGAGGTAATAAAGTACTGTAATACTGCCAAATACTACTATAATACTGTGAATAGACTGCAGCCAGGGAGATGGGTGGAAGTACGACACTGTGAGGTAATAAAATACTGTAATACTGCCAAATACTACTATAATACTGTGAATAGACTGCAGCGAGGGAGACGGGTGGAAGTACGACACTGTGAGGTAATAAAATACTGTAATACTGCCAAATACTACTATAAAACGTGTAAAATTAAATATATCATTAAATGAAATACACTTATTAAATCAAATTTATTACTATAATATTGTATTATTATACAACAATGAGGTGAATGAAAATGAGACCCAGTTAGGCACACAGAATACTATAATAAAATAAGTAAAATAGTTAAAATAAGTTAAAATAATACCACAGTACTATTTTTATACTGCAGCAAGAGAGAGAACGGAGATGGAAGTACTGCAGATACTCAGATTATACTGTAATGCTGTTTTTATTTGGCTGTGACGCTGCAGTGAAGGAAACTGATCCAAATGTGACAACAAAACGTACGGTAAAAACATGACTGTGGTTTGTACAGCTGTAGTACTGCAGTATATAGCTGTAGTACTGCAGTATATGGCTGTAGTACTGCAGTATATGGCTGTGGTACTGCAGTATATGGCTGTAGTACTGCAGTATATAGCTGTAGTACTGCTGTGGGCAGGTTGAGGATGAGTCCAGCAGAGCAGGTCGATCCGTACTGATCCGGTTTTGTTGTGGTGTCCCAGCGAGGCTCAGGGTCTGGAGCTGATGTGCGTTGCCCTCGGTGACGGCGGGACGGCGTGGGCTCTGGATGCGAGCGGCAGCCTCTGGTTCAGGACGGGGATCGTCTGCAGCAGGCCACAGGGCGAGGACGACCACTGGTGGCAGGTAGGATGCTCTGAAGGTCGTTACTTTAGAAGAGAAAAAAAAACACCTGCAGTTCCTGTTTTGTCCACTTGGGGCTGTCTGAAATGACAACGACGGCCATTGACGCCCATGTTAACACCGTCATGCTTAGTGTCAGCTACAGCGGGCAGATAATAAAACCTCCTGCACCATGTCCCTCAAGTTTAGTGAAAACATGATCTTTGTATTTTTTGTCATTTTGTGACATTGCATCATAAATCCAACATACACCACGCCCTTCAGGAATAAGTGTTAAATCCTTCTTTTCTCAAAGAATCAGTCAGATAAAATATATGCTCTAATTTAACGAGATGTTATGAACACATTTATGCAGATTTAAAAAATAATTTTCTTGTTTAGTTTCATCTTTTTTTCTCCAGAGATTGTTATACAGTAAAGAGCATATTTCTGTATATTATGCCTTTATTCAGATTTCACTTAATTTTATATTTTCTATTTTTTATTGTCACTAAAGATGCTATGAGGAGTTTCTAAGTAGTTACAAAAAAGTCTCACTTTTAGATATATGCCTGATGGAAATACACACTTTAAGATGAGTGTTATAGCATCTAAATAGGTTATCTATAAATGCTATTCCTTAGCTTCACGGTCGGGTCGGACAGGGCTGGACTGGCCTGGATACTCAACTTCAGGAACAAGACAATTAAAACTAGAGCACATTTATATTATTCAGACACGTCTTAGAGCACCGGGCTGTAAGTAGCCATATATAGCCGGCTAAAACTACAATACTAAGTTTTCCAAAAATTGCTTGTTGTCACACATCAAAAACTACCGCTACGTAACTAGAAAGAGATACATTACCTCGTGGCTTTGCATCCTGTAAGTTGTTGAAAAAAGAAGTTGTAAAGCAATGCAGAGTTCTGAGGAAGGTCTGAGCTGCATTCATTAGCATCACAACAAACACACGCTTTGGCTTGGGTTATGTCTTTACGACAGTCACCGCGCGTGCTCATGGGTAGCAGAGTCTTTATGTCGCTGGAAAAAGATTCTCCTCATAGCACCTTTAATCAAACGAAATAACAATAATAATTTATTGATAAATTTTGTATTTTCTATTTTTAACATAATTGATAGTCCTGAATGTATTGACATTCTTTAGCTGGAAGTTAAAGGGTTAATGTAGAAAGTGTTTTCACTCTTTACATAAAATTAGACATTGTTTATGTAGATGTGATTTGCATGAAGCTGACTCACCAGCTGCTTTTATGATTTTATAGAATTCAGACTCTGCTGTTGTTGAATTAGAGAATTTACATTCTGGCTAAAATAACTTCTCAGCTGTAAGAATCTGAAAACTCGGTTTCCTCCAGGCCGTGTTTATTTAGTTATTTTAATACGAGCCTCTCTGTCTCCATCAGATCAGCATTTCGGACTACGTCGTCTTCGATCAGGGCAGCATCTTCCAGACGCTGCTGCAGGCCACGCAGAGCGTTGCCACGGTGACCAGGGCGCCGGTGGAGCGGGTCGTGGCCTTCCTGTCTCAGTACTCGCAGTGCCAGCCGAGCCTGGTCAGCGCCAACGCCAGCGGGGTCTGGGTCGCCTCGGGACGCAACCAGCTCCACCTGGCCCGGGGCAGCCTCGTGGGTAAGGCAGGGTTTTACACCATGTGTGTTTAATACTGTTTTTATTTATTCTTTATTTTTCAGTTCTGCAGTCTTTTCTTTTTCTTATCTAACCCTCTCATGCCTGATCCGCTACAGTAAACAGACATTTAAATAATTTTAAACCGTTTAGGCTGCAGCATCATGTCCAAACACCAGGTGGAGAACTCCCAAACACTTGTCTTTAGTTTAAAAAAAATATTACCTTTGCACTTTTTTCCACACTGAGATATTGCATCATAAATCCAAAACAGCCGATGAAAGTTAAATTATACCTGTATTCAGATTTTATTTTAAATGTTGTTGTAATTTGCAGGTGAATAGTTTGATTAAACAGCAATAGTACGTATACTTCATACTTTTCTTGATTTACTTTTAATAAATGTTTGTCAAAGACATGTTTGTGGTTTTATATTTAGTTCCACTAAATTACTCTTTATACCGCTGATGCACAGTGAAGTGGACGGATGCATAACAAAATACATTGAAAAACATGAGCATGATTTTTAACTTGTTTTGAAAGTAAAGACAAACATTGAAAAAGTGATTAAATAATTCAATCAATCAATCAATCAAAATGTATTTATATAGCACAATTCATACAAATTCAATTGCAGCTCAAAGTGCTTTACATCAAGACAAAAGATTGACAAAGGATGAATATATATATATACACATACATAATTACACATACACACACACACACACACATATATATATATATATATATATATACAGTCATGGAACAAATTATTAGACCACCCTTGTTTTCTTCAATTTCTTGTTCATTCTAATATCTGGTACCACTAAACGTATAATACAATGAACACAACAAAAAATGCAGCTGGTCACATAATACTTTATGTCCTATTTGACATTCTTAAGCTTAATTGATTCCCAGGGTATATAAGAGGCCATTTCATGTCACAAGCAGCACTGCACATGCAAAGGCCTAGAGTGGTTTCCTGCTTACATTCAAGCCGTAGCACAACTCAGAAGTTGTCAGCTCTCACATAATGCCTAAAACAAAAGAATTATGTGAAGCCACAAAGGCAGCCATCTTGGCACTGCTGGAAATTGGCATGAGTGAGAGACAGGTAGCGAAAAAACTGAAGATCTCCAAGACAGCCGCGTTCATTACAACAAAAAAAACAAGCTGAACATGGCACTACCAAATTGCTACCTGGCCGTGTCAGGAAAGCGTCTTTCTACCCCGCGAGATGACCGTGCACTCATCCGTTCCTGTGTCAGGAATCGTCAGACCTCCAGGGACCTTAAAATGAGTGGGCACTGTCGAGAAATGTGACTTGTTCAGCAAGGACAGTTCGAAACCGACTTGTTGAAGCTGGTTTGAAGTCACACAGAAACGCAAGAAGCCCTTCATCAATGAAAGGCAGAGGAAGGCCGGTTACTCTTTGCTCGAGACCACAAGGATTGGACTGTTGATGATTGGGCTAAGGTTCTCTTCAGTGATGAATCCAATTTTGAATTGATGCCCACTCCAGCCAACTTACTGGTTAGGAGGAAGCCTGGAGAAGCTTACAACCCAGACTGTCTTGCCCTACAGTAAAACATGGGGGTGGATCAGTCATGATCTGGGGTTGTTTCAGTCTGAGTGGAACAGGGCAAATGCAATTGTGTGAAGGCCGAATGAACCAGGTCATGTACAGGACTACCCTTGAAAACAGTCTTCTTCCATCAGCTGGAAAACTCTTTCCTGCCTCCAATGACTGGATTTTCCAACAAGACAATGCCCCTTGCCACACGGCAAGGTCAGTTAAAGCCTGGATGGAGAACCACAACATTACGCACCATGCCTTGGCCTGCTCAATCACCAGATCTTAATCCAATTGAAAACCTGTGGAAAATCATCAAACTCAAAATGGAGAACCACAAGCCCAAAAACAAAGAAAATTTGTTTGAATTTGTCCAACAGGAATGGGCTGCTGTGACAGCAGAACAATGTCAGAAGCTGGTGGAGAGCATGCCAAGACGCATGGCTGCAGTCATCAAAAACAATGGTTATGCAATCAAGTATTAACTCTTGTGTGTATCATGTGTTTAAAGCAAACAGAAAAGAAAACATGGAATGCTTAAAAGTAGTGTTTTTGGCGGTACAATGCCATAGCTATTGATGTAAGAATTTAAGTAATTTTGGTTATTATCAAGAAAACCATGGAAAATGAATAGTTCTTAGTTCTTAAATTAAACTCTCATGAGCTATTTTTGTTGTTATCATTATAATTGTCCAAACAAATGTACCTTTAGTTGAGCCAGGCATTAAAATTAACAAGAAATTGAAGAAAACAAGGGTGGTCTAATTATTTTTTCCATGACTGTATATATATGTTTAATCTGGAATTATCTTCTTCATGACCTGGACTGCATTATTACCATTATAACTAATATTATTATAATAAATGCCATTATTGCTTTTATCACAACTTTTCAATCTCTATTTTTAGGGCTTTTGTGTTTTTATATTTATTTATTTTGATTTTTAACCTTAATTTTAAATTTTTATTTATTCATTCATTTTTATTTTGTTTTACTTATTATTTTAAGGAAAACACTTTATTTTTTATGTATTGTATTTTGCTTTAAGGAGTTTTTTATTTTTTATTTTGTTGCCCTGAGTTTGTTTTGACTTTGGTTTACTTTTACTCTTCTCTCATAATGACGTCATGTTTATGTTCTGCTGTCTGTGTAAAGCACTTTGGGCTGCATGTGTATATTTAGGAAAGGTGCTTTATAAATAAATTGAGTTTGAGAGTTTTAAGACTCTGGTCTGTCTCCTCCAGGAACTTTCTGGCAGAACGTGGTTCCCAGAGGAACCGTGTCAGCGACCAGGTGGACCTTCATCACGTCGTCGGCGGTGCCGCACAGAGAAGGTAAAACAGCAGCGTCGTCCTGTGGATACCTGCTGCTCGTCCCGCCCTTACACTCACGTCTGTGTTACCTGTCTCAGGTACGTTCCTGTGGTTGGCCCAGAGCAGGAAGGATCTGTTCTGTGTGTGGGACCAGGACGGCGAGCTCCGCCCCTCCTCCGTCCCTCTGCCACCTGAGGTAAAAACACCTTTAGCCTGAAGACTCTGAAAAGCTGCGTCAGGGCAGGTTTTAGGATTTATCCAAATGTTCTCAAAATTAAAATTAAGGGAAATAACTGTGGATGCTGTTGTCAAGGTGTGAAGAGATGAGACACTGCTGATGCTTACCCTTTAAATGCCTGCACTGATTTACTGTTTGTTTGATTTATTTATTTATTTATTTATTTTTAAGTGTAACGGCTGGCCTTTTTTCTTTATTTTGTTTAACACATTTTATTTTTAATTTTTTTCTCTCTGACTGTTAACGTTTTGTTTTGTTGTTAAGTTAAAAAAAACAAAAAGGTAAATTACAAAAAAAAATGTTGAGGTAATTTTACTGATGTTTGTTTGTTTTATTTATTTTTTAGTATAATGGCTGTCCTTTTTTCTTTATTTTGTTTAACATCCTTTTTTAATTTTTTTCTCTTTGACTGTTTACATTTTGTTTTTTGTTCATATTCAAAAAGCCATAAAATAGTAAATAACAAAAAAATAAATTAAGTTAATTTTACTGTTTGTTTGTATTTTTTATTTTGTTATTTATTTATTTTTTAGTGTAACAGCAGGCCTTTTTTATTTAATTTGTTTAACACACTTTATTTATAATTTTTTTCTCTCTGACTGTTTATGTTTTGTTTTGTTGTTTATATTTAAAAACCCATAAAAATATGAATTACAAAAAAAATAAACCGAGGTAATTTTACTGTTTTTATTGGGAAGAATCTGCAGATTCAATAAATGATACCAATCACAATATATCAAGATTTTACTTTCACTGGAACCGTCAGTATTTTATTCATAAAGGATTCAGTTTTCATCCCTTTAATGTGGCACTAAGCTAACTTATTTTCCTTTTACCTGTGTGTTTTTATTTATGGCCGAATTATTCAAGGAAGAAAAGAAGAGCAAAATAATATAACAACAGATATTCTGTAATTCTTACCTCCATTTTTATCCGTTCAGACGAACCTAAATGCACAAAAGTTTCTTGCAGTCATGTTTAAAAACTTGAGGTTTGTTTTTGTTGAATAAAAATATTAAAATTCATAAATAGCTTTCGGTTTTGAGCTGGATGATAGTTTCATATATTTAGGGAATTTACCCTCCATGCTTCATGCTAGGACAAATACCATCTTAAAATATTAGTAATTAAAAAAAATCAGGCAGCGCCTTTTTTCTGCTTTTATGGTTTATTTTTGTTAGAAACAGATTTAAAGCAATAAAAACAAATCTAAAATATCGATTAGTGGATCGGTATTCTCTTACACCCCTATTCAAATTTAGAATATTAAAATGTGATTATTTTGTTTCTATCATTTATTAAGCTCATGAAACAAATAAATACAATCTTCACTTTTTAGAATTTTAATTTAAAAATGTTAAAATGGTATAGTCTTGTTTTTGAAGCCTCCCTTTTTCAGGAAATTATTGCACACAAATAAGTAAAAATGTTATTTTGTTTCAAATATTTGTTAAAGTGAAGAGTGGCATCATGATATATGTCAACAGAAAAACACTCCTCTTTTTATCACACAGTATGAACATCAGTGAGGAGAGATGTGAATTATTTTAATTTTTCAAACTGGAGAAATGATCCTCACTTTATAAAGAGAACATAAAAAGAAAATAAATAAATATATAGAAGGACAAAAAAGTGGAAGCTGCCTAATGTTGGGAGTAATGTAGTGCAGTTTAGCCTTTTAAATAGGAGATTTTAAATAAGAAAAATGTGGAGAGTTTGACCCTGTTTTTAGTCACTTTGATGATTCATGGAGTTTTTCTGTTTTTTAATCGTTGAAAACAAAAGTTTGTGCTGCAGAGTGTTTGAGATTTTTGTTTGTGTCCTTTTATTTTCACTAAAGTCGTTTTAAAGGGTTGGTGTTATTGTGGCAAACATGTTTAATTCTTTTGGAAAATTGGTGAATATATTATTTATGTTCAGCCGCAGGGGAATGAGCTTTACTCTGATTGGCTGATGACGCTCAGGTGTGTGTCCGTGTGCTTTAAGGTGGAGCTGACTCACCTGTCGGCCTGTCGGGACGCCCTGTGGGGTTTGGACACCTACGGTCGAGTCTGCATCCGGACCCTGTCCCCCTCCTGCCCCGCGGGGCTCCACTGGACGCCCCTGGACCTCAGCCAGCTCGGTACGTACCTGAGCAGTCAGGTGAGGAGTGGGCGGAGCCAAGAGCTGCTCCACCCATCCTTTCATTTTACTCACAGCTGGTGTTTGATTTAAGTTAAACTTTATGTTTTGTATTTGTGTGAAATTTAAACAGAAGAAAATGAAAAAGCTGCGTCTGATTTGGACAGCTAACCTTTCCTGTGAGCGTCAGTGCAGGTATTTTAGAGCAGGAGGCAGAAAACTTTTCAGAAGTAAGAATCTTGAATAAGAAAATAAGACCAAAGAATTCTCCTTAACTGGAAATCTACAACAGCTCGTTCAAGCACTCAGTGGATTAATGAGGTTTTATCCTTTTTAAAAGCAGAGAAACTGAGACACTTAAAAATGGGTAACCTCAATACATTTTATAATCAATGGCAGCCATTTATGGATTTCTTTGCAATAATGGAAACCTCCCTCCTGCTTTTCATTTTATTTTATTTATTATTATTATTATTATTATTATTACTATTAGGGGTGCCAAATTGTCGCATTTATTGATATTTATTAATTACAGTCATATGTCATAATTAGCGCGCTATATTTTTTAATCTCATTATTCTAATTTTTCATCTGATTTCACTGTTTTGGTATTTTCAGAGGGTAACACCTTAAAATACCAGAGCAGCTGGTGATTGGACGATCAGTCTGCTCGTCACACTCCTCATAGACCAATCACATCAAGCCACAGTATGACGTAGCAGCTCGACCCTGTTGTAAGCCGTTAGCTTAAACTACAAGTACGTCAGTCCTTAGACTGTTGTCTTATCTCACATTAAATGATTCCACACTGATGTGTCATCTGACACATGTGACATGAATCAAAACCACCAAGTTCTCCTGTAAACTTCTGAGGAGAGCAGATTTACTATCGCACGGTAACCATGACTACGGCTCGGCGTTGTTAGCGCAGCATTTCCGCGTCTCTCTCGGTTTCTCAGCGGTGATCTCCGCATACTTGCCAACCTTGAGACCTCAGAATTAGGGAGATTTTCAAAGGGGGGGGGGGGTCATGTACAAACAAAACAAGAACAATGAAATACTTGAATTTCACAGAGTTCATTTATTGGACAAAGAAAATAACAGTCCACAGTAACAAAGTAAAGTCACAGCAAATTTAATAGCTGTCCACAGTACCCATGCAAAAAATGGTAAATAAAAAATGTCTTAATTAAATAAATAAATAAAACCAAAAAAAGGCATACATTGTACATACAAAATGTGCAGGTAGCATATCCCATCCCCTTCGCGCTGTCCCGGATAAACGGGAATTCTCTTTTCCACTCATTCTGGAATTTACACGAGTACTTTCTCTTCTTACTCATTTCTTCTTCTGCTTCTTCTTCTTCTTCTTCTGTTCTGTTTGCCGCGCTTGAATTCGAGCCGAGGTGTAACTGTTATTAATGTCCGGCGGGAAACAGCGCCCAGTCAGAAGAGAAGGATGGTGTAGCAATATTCTTGTCCGGGTGGAAAATCGGGAGAAATTCGTGAGAATTGTGGACCCCAGAGATTTTCGGGAGGGGCACTGAAATTCGGGACTCTCCCGGGAAAATCGGGAGGGTTGGCAACCTTGGATCTCCGGTCAGGAGAAGAACAAAATCCTGATTTCCATAAGAAAGCTCTGTCGTTCTTTTCTCCTCTTTTAAAGGAGAAATCGAGTCCATTTCTGATCAAACTGCAGATCTTTCTGCATCCACAGAGATCACTTTTACACGCCACTGTTGTTTTCAAACATGCAGTCACTTCCTGTTGTCGTCACATCTGTAGCTCCGCCTCTGTCCTCTGATTGGTCCGTTAAAGCTGGAGAGTTTTTATGCATTGGGCTTCTTGTGCTTCAGTTTTTGGGGGTTGGAGAACAATCTTTAGATCTGCCACAATAATCTAATGAACTTCAATGAAAATACCTCAAGTTGAGGCTTTTTCAGCAATTTTAAAAGTGAAATTAAAAAATAGATTAATTAGATTAATTAATATTATTAATTTATATATTACATTGTCTGTTTGATTCTTTTTTGTATTATATGTTGTGGAAAAAAGAACAATATGCTAATTTAAAGCTGTATTCAGACAACATTTGGTGCTGATGTGTAAGTGATAGGTAAGTACCTTGTTTCTGTTTTTATGTTTGCAATAAAATTAATAAAAATGTTTAAAAAAAAGAAAGGGAAATGGATGCTGTAAAACGAGAATGAAAAAGATTATGTTTTTGTATTTGACATTTCCCTGATAAAAAAGATCATTTAAAAAAGCAGAACGCAGTCGGCCCGCTCAGTTTTTCACTTTATTATAATATTAATAACAACTTTATTTATACAGCACCTAGGGCTGGGCGATGTGACCTAGAAATAAAATCCCTGATTTTTTTCCACAACACTGGATTTATGATTTTAATCGATTTTTCCCTCCCTAAAAGAAACAAAACTCCCAGTGACATAAAAATGAAACAAATCAAGTTTTGCCTTTATGTTGTCTAAATGTTTCCCTCTTAAAGTCAAAGTCTGGGTCATAAAAGGTTGATTATGTAGTATAAACGTAGGCAGGTTTGTCTACATAAACACTAAAAGGCTGAGGTATTTTTACAGTATAAGCATGAAACTCTCTGATCAATATTTAATCTACTTAAATAACAAATACAAGTCTATAAAAGTGCTTGAGCAAACCTACAAGACTGACCATCATGAGAATTTTAATTTTTTTTTTTTTCAAAATTGCAACTACTTACAATTGGACTAAGGCAAGAAAAAAATCTCCATTTTTAATTTTTTAAATCTTCTGCAGAAAATAATTTGAATTAATCGATTTAATCGATTTTTTGCCCAGCTCTACTAGCGCCTTTTAAAACAGAAGTTTACAAAATGCTTTAACAGACAGAACAAAAGCAGAATAAAACCAACAATCAGGTCAACAGATGGTCGAGTTAACTAAAGCAGGAAAATGAAAGAAAACAAAATAAAGTGTTAGTATTGAAACAGCTGGTATAATGCAGAATGACAAAGAGATGATAAGACAGTAGATGGATAATAGATTTACAAAAACATGGATAAATTTAGGACTGTTGAACATCACATCAGGAAGACAGAAAAGAAGAGGACAGATAGAGGACTGGTAAAAGAGAAAATAAATAATAATAAATACTAATGATAAATAAATCAATACATAAAATAAAATGTTTGGTGATACTGGGGTGGGACGGGGGCCTGATGTGGCCCCTGCTCGGCCCCCTCGATGTCCGACTGTTTGGGATTTCCTCACGGCTCACGTGCACCGAAACAAAAACAGGAGCGAGTGTCCAGGGGAAACGTGAGCATGGTCATGTGACCACGTCGGGTTTCAGAGCAGATTCCAGGTCAGGCTGTTATTAGGGAAACGTCCTCATACTTCAGACCGGACTGACACACTGTCCCCATGACCTCTGACCCCCGAGGGCTGCACCAATCAGCTGCTGCAGCTGTCAGCTCATCACCTCGACAGGAGGAGAAATGATCCTTAAAACATTAAATCAGACGAGCGAGGGCGAGAAGCTGAAAAATAAAACCCCACAAAACTCCATTTACAATTTTTATTCACTTTTCCCTCTTAAGGAGGTGACACAAATACAATGATCAAATTTTGCTTTTATCTTAAAAAAATATGTCTAAAAATTAACAGCATTTCTCTCTAATAGTTCAGCTGCATGCTGGAATTTTTTTCTTCAAATGTTAATAATGTAGTTTGAACGTAGGCAGGTTCGTCTACATAAACACTGAAGGCTGAGCTGGTTCAAATGAACTCTGAACAATACTTCATATTAATTAAGAAATAAAATAAATACAAGCCTAAAACAGTGCCATGCCAAACTTGACAGGGACTGCATCATTAAACTGAACATTTTCGTTTTTTATATTTTCAAAAATAGCAACAACTCACATAAAGGATAAAAGCCAAGAAAAAGAATCTCGATTTTTAGTTTTTGAATCTTCTGCACTAGGGATTTAACAGTATGAAAATTTCATACCACAGTTATAGTGACCAAAATTATCACAGTTATTAACATCACAGTATTGTTGCAGTGTGCTCAAAATGTTCAAAAAGTACTTTAACACAGTCTTGAAATCATTTAACCTCTTTATTATTATAATTTTAACAGTTCTTTTGTCTTTTTTGTCAGTAACTGTCAGGAAATATCCTATAAGTAAATTCTTTTCAAAACTTTTTTTCATTAGAAAAAACAATTCTGGCAAGTATTTGTCATTATTATGATATAAATGCTTAAACTGTGTGTAATTACAAGAAGAAAAAAAAACGGATTTGAACTTTAAACAGGTTTCTCTTTATAAACAATTGTAAATGAACATGTTCAAAGTTTTGAGATGGCCAAAAAAATGTTTTAACCTGTTTTACAAACACTCGCACATTTTAGTTGGGGGGTGTGAAAACTTGTAAGAGTCTGAGCGAGGCTCCAGGTGCTGGACTTTCAGAGACCAAACATTACAAACTGCTCCTCTGTCTGTGAGAGACGGCTGCTTCACCGAGGAGCAGACACACATAGTTCAGGCTTTTCCAGGTAAAGAGCAGCATCACCGTGAGTTGTTCAAACAGTGTGGTAATCAAACACGATATAACGGTAATTTTAACAGGACACGGTAATAATTACCGTGATTAATTTTATCGCGGTTTACCATTTTACCGGTAACCGTTACATCCCTATTCTGCACAAAATAATTTGAATTAATCAATGAAATTCTCTTTTCTCTGCTCCATTAAACAGCAGATAAATAAACATCATGCTCGTTCACTTAGGATGAAAAGAACAAAAAGCTGATTATTAAGATTTGTGCAGACTCACAGCTGATGATAAATTGACCATAAATACCATTTACCAAATATTGACTGTAAAATAGAAAAAAATAAGATGTGTCATGATAATTCAAGACACTTTCATTGATCAGTTTTTTCACTACTTAAAGAATAAAATGTTTTTTTTGCTTTATATCTGTTTCTAACAAATATAAACCTTGAAAAAGCTGCTGCCTGGTTTTTGCTTTTTTTGCTTAAACTAGTAATATTTTAAGAAGATATTTGTCCTAGCATGAAGTATATGAAACGATCATCCAGCTCAAAACCTAAAACTCTTTCTGTGTTTTAATATTTTTATTTAACAAAAACAAACCTAAAGGTCTTTCGGCATGACTGTTAGACACTTTTGTACATTCATGTTCTTCTGAACAGATAAAAATGGAGGTAAATATTATTTTGCTCTTCTTTTTGTTCCTTGAATAATTCAGTCATTAATAAAAGCACAAACCAATGAGGGGGAGTTTTTCTGAGTAGAAATACAGATAGAAGAAAATAAGTCAAACATGTGTAAGCTCTATCAGAATCAGAATAGTTTTTTTTGGGAAGTATGCGACACAACCAGTTTGACTGCAGGAGATGCTAAATTATGTAAGTTGTTTAAAAATATGTAAAAAAAATTTGGGAACAAAATGAAATATAAATGAAAATTACTCTTGACAAATGCAGCATAAATACAAAATGTACATCAGGAACATTTACAGGCATCTGTGAATGTTTACAGCTGATGGGAGGAGGTATATATATGTATATAAATATTTATGTAAAATCTGGTTTAATAATAATAATATAATAGTAAAACACTAATGTTGATGTTAATGATACTATCTACTTTACACGATCTACTGGATCTACTTTTGGAACTTTGTAATTTCCTTGAGGAGTTTTCCAAAGGGATTGATAAAGTAATGTTTAATCTAATTTAATCTGTAATACATTTAATATAAAAGCACCTTTCTGAACACTCAAGGACACTTTACAGAGTCATTAAAAACACAATTAAATAAATTAAAACAACCAAGAAATTTTACTCCCACAGTTGTTTTCTTTAGTTCAAAAGAAGTACAAAAAAAAGAAACAATTATAAAAAATAGACAACAAAATGAAAATGAAATATAAATGAAAATTACTCTTAACAAATGCAGCATATGTACGAAATGTAGGAACATATACGAACATCTGGAAATATTTACAACTAATGAGAGGAGGTATATATGTAATATATATATGTATATCATTAAATGTGATATACCAGCTGAAGGATGCAAACATATCAGATCACACATTCTTTTTTCTTTTTCTACGTCGATCCTGTAAAATCTAGTTTAACAATAATAATACAATAATAATACATTTTCTTTAAAAGCAGCACTTTACAGAGTCATTAAAACACAATTAAAATAAATAACAACACAGACAAGAGGGACAAAAAGTTAAAATAGAACAGAGCAGTTATGGAGAGTTTGCCATTTTGAACAGAAGGGTTTTGAAGTGAGGAAGAGAGTTTAAGTAGAAATAGTTTAAATAGATTAGATAAGATAGAAATGTATTCATGCTTTGGGAAGACTCCCTCTGGGAAATTAAGACCAGTCAATCAAACTTTATTTGTAAAGCATTCTAACAGAAAACAGAAAGGAGGACTGAAAACACCATCTTTCATTAAAAATGAGGAAACACTGGAGCTAAGACTAAAATAACAATAAAAAACCCTGATAATAAATTAGATTAAAATAAATACATAAGCATATAAATAAGATTAAATAATAATAATAAGTATAATAATTATAATAATAATAATTCCAGCAGCAGCATTATTGAGCAGATTCTGTATAAAGATATATAAATAAAGATAGATATAGATAAAAATGTAAATAAAAGTGAATAAAAATATGGCTGCTCCTTCCTGTTCATACTCGGTCCGGACTGAGGAAATGCCATGTTTGGTTAAAAATGTGAAAACATTGGAGCTCAGACTAAAATAACAATAAGAAATCCTGATAAGAAATTAGATTAAATAAATAAAAGCATACTATCAGAAAATAGATAGATAAATAAAATACATTCTTAGATAATAATATGGTAAAATTAGATCAAATGCACTGAAGCAAGATAGTGGAAAGAAAATCAATAAACAGATAATAAAATTCCAAACAATAAATCTGAACTAAATCAAATTAAAAAACCATATTAGGGGGGTTAAAAAGAATATGTAAATAAGATTAAATAATAATAATAATAATAATAAAGGCAACAACAATGTCAATAAGATAAAAATACCATCAACAATAAAAATAACAATAATACTAATACTAATGATGATAAAAATCATAATTAAGTTGCTTAATCAACAGACTACTAATAGACATGATTTACTAAATGTTTGTAGACATGTGTTAGGATTTTCCAACTAAAGTGAAAAACATTTGAGAATGGTACGAACTTAATTATAACAATAATAATAATAATTAAACTAATAGTAATAATAATGATTAAAATAACAGTAATAATAATAATAGTAATAATAAAATAATTATAATAACAATAATAATAATAATACCAAGAAATAATAGTAACAACAATAAAAAATAATATTAAAAAAATAATCATAATGATAATAATAATAATTCCAGCAGCAGCATTATAGAGCAGATTCTGTATAAAGGTATATAAATAAAGATAGATAAAGATAAAATGTAAATTAATGTGAATAAAAATCTGGCTGCTGCTCCGTCCTGTTTGATACTGGGTGTGTATTAATAAAGTATTTGTGATTGTGATGTGGTCAGACCTTTGCTGTGTGCGAGTATTTTGGACGGACAGATGGACGGTCATGAGGTCTGCGACAGCGAGAAGGGCAGAGCGACTATAAACAGCCTGACCCATCAGTCGGGTTACCGCGTGACGCACACACACACACTGTCACGCTGACCCGTTACACAACCTCCTCCTGTCAGGGTGACGGAGACACACAGCTGCCACGCTGTAACCCGACCAGACCAGTGTGACCCCCTCAAAACACCAAACACACTGACGCCAACGCCAACGCCTGGACCAATCACAGCGCAGGAACCAGAGCTGCAGGAATAAAAACATCCATGTGGACGACACGCCGAGATTCAATCAGTACTGTAGGCAAAACAGCCACAATACTCTCTCTATCTGCTGGTTACCATTTACTTACTTTTATTTTTGTTTCTTTTATTTGTTCTGCACTCATAATTGCACATTTACGCAAGGGACAATTTTACTCTTAATTAAAATATAAATATCCTTGATATACACGAGGGCTGAACAATTAATGCAAATTCGATTAAATCACAATATGGCTCTTTGCAATTTTCAAATCTCAGAAGGTTCAATATTCTTAGCCCAAAATGTGTTGAACATTTTGGCATTGTGATGTCGTTTTGTGCAATTTCATGCCTATTTTTTACTTCTATTCATACACTTTTTTCCCACTTTTGGACCATTTTTACCTTTTTTTTTAACCCAGTTTTTACAACTTTATGCCTATTTTGGCCCCATTCATCTTTTTTTGGCCACTGAAATTTAATTTCTAATTTAATTCCCATTTTTGCTGCCATAATCAATTTTCCTAAGCCACTTTTGGATTATTTTGCCAATTTTCCACATTTTTTTTGCAATTTCATACCTATTTTGCACCTATTTATTAACCTTTTTTTCCACTTTCATACCATTTTTACCCAGTTTTTACAATTTCATACCTATTTTGCTTCTGTTCTTCACTTCTCCACTTTTTCTCAAATCTTTTATCCTTAGATTAATTTAATGTCATATTGGTTTTACTATAAAAAGATCTTCTGTTTATGTTTGTTTAAGAATACATAAGATGAGGAACATTAAAACAATCACAGAGTAAATCGCAATTAGATTATTTTCTCAAATCGTTCAGCCCTATTGTGTAAGCATAAATGTCTGTTTCCACACTTTCCTTTGCACGCACACACACACACACACACACACACACCCACCTCTTTTTTTTTGTTTGTTTTTTTTGTTTGTTTTTTTTGTTTTATTGTTTTTTTTTTATATATATAAATGCGCTTAGTTTAACACACTCATCAGACTTGTTGTTCCCCCTCTACATTCTTGCATTTCTCCAGTATGACTGATTTAAATTTCTTTTTAAACTGGATTAAGTTTCTGCTCTGCTTCAGATCATCTTCTAGACTGTTCCATATTTTGACTCCTTGTATTGTTAAACAAAAACTCCTCATTGTTGTTCTTATATTTGGGATTTTAAAATTTAATAGACCCCTTAACTTATATTCACCATCTCTGTCAGAGAAAAATGTTTGCATGTGACTGGGCAGTTCATTATTCCTTGCTTTATACATTATTTGTGCTGTTTTTAAATCTACTAAATCAAGAAATTTAAAAATTTTTGAAATATGTGAACATTACTTCTGCCAAGTTTGAGTCTGATAAAGTGATGCAGACCAAAGTTAGAGAGGTTTTACTACAGAGTGGTCAGGCCCAATCTTGGCACAGTTTGGCTCCATTAGTCCCATTTGACATTTCTGATATACCAAACTTTAGATTTAACTTTTATGTCACTTTGGTGTTCATTACACCCAATTACAACAGTTTTTTTTCTAAGGGTAATTAACTTTCTTTATTCAGTGGGTTTTTTTTTAACTTTGTGTTTATTTATGTTTTATGGAATATAACAAAATCAAACCAAACAGTGAGCAGGCAGGGTCATTACAGGTTCATAAGACATCATATTAAGAATTCAGATCAACTTTTGATGCAGTTAAGATTCGTAGTTAAAGACAAAACACTGTGTTACAGAATATACCAGTTCACCTCTTTAGCAAATGTAGCAAAACAATACAATACAAACATAATAATAATAACAATAAATGATATATATATATATATATAAATATATATATATATATATAATAAATAAACACTTTAGGGTTAGGTATGATTTCCAGGGCTCCCAGTATCTTTCAAATTTATCTCTGGCATATCTTAGACAATTACAACAGTTTTTATCTTCTTCTGCTTATCCGTGGCAGCTTTTTACTGTTTTTTGGGGAAAAAAAGAATAAATAACTTTGTTTTTGTTTCTTTTAGTTAAAAATCAAACAGAACTCTCCACATTTTCCCATTCAAATAAATCCATATAAATCAACTCAAGTCTGAATCAAAGTGAAACAGATTTGGATATTTGATCATTCATTTGCTTGGTGTTGACGTTGTGTTTGGTGTCTGTTAAAATGGTTTATATGGTTGTGTAGCTGAAAATGTCCTGTTTAATTTGATGTGCAGTATGAGGCGTCTGCGTCCTCAGGCTGATGCAGGAGGATCTGGTTCAGCCCAGATCTCTGAATTCTCCTCTGTTTTCCAGGCGGGGTCCGTCTGGTGAGCGTGAGCTGTGGCAGTCAGAACGTGTGGGCCGTGGACAGCAGAGGCGTGGTCTACTTCAGGGTGGGGACGCAGCCTCTGAACCCCAGCATGATGCTGCCCGCGTGGATCCAGATCGACCCACCTGTGCAGGTGAGACCTGCTGCCCTGTGCCAGTGCTCAGTCTGACATATAGTCTTTTGCCTTAAAATGTCTTTTAGTTTTAGTCATAATTTAGTCGACTAAAATGTGAAGTGTATAGGGTAAAACATTTTTGTTTCCTTGAATTTCTGAAGGTGTCATCCTCATAAACTTTGTTTTTCTTTTTATTAAGTTATAAAAATCTTTTTATATCTATGTACCGTGGGTCTCCCCTCTGTGGAGGCTGACATAACAATCCTCCATGTGGTCTATGGGCGGGTTACTGACCGTAGACCACATGGACTAAAAGACGAAAAGGACAAAAAGAGTGAAACGTGACTTTTGAATATAAGTCTACAGAAGTTTACAAAACCTGTAATCTTGATCTTAACTGACCTATAATCTATAAAATAATAGTTACAAATCTGAATAAAAACCCTCTCCTGGTAACTGTTGTAAATGATGCCCTGTTCACGATCCTTTTTGGACTTCACCGGCTCTTAGTGATGTGATGTTTTATGGTGTGGCCACACTGGATGTGAATTCGCAAAGACGCGTGTCTAGATCACATACAAAGTCAATGCAAAGATGCGTTTGGACGCAGATTTGCTCCGGGCGGTGCATCGGACGCGTTTGGCACGGCATGTTTGGAGTGTCCACCGAGTTTGGGACGCTGTGCCGCGGCAGCCAATCAGCGATGACATTCCCCCCCGACGCCATTGATTTGATGACGTGTGACGCTCCGGCCACCTGCTCCGGCTCAAACCCCGCTGAAAGATGGAGGAGAGGTTGATCTGCACTGTTTGCTATCATCCAGAGGAGACAGGTTTTGAAGGTAAGTTCTGTAATTATTTGTTTCCAGCTGGATATGCCTGCACGGGTCATCACTGAGTCCGACTGGCTCCGACTCTCTACTGTGCCTGCGCAGTGACGCGCGTCGCCCCTCAGCTTGTCAAAATGGTCCAGCGTCCAGCCTCGGGCTTTATGCGTGGCGCGTCACAGGCACTACACGCGTTTAAATACGCCAATTCGCGTCCGGTGTTGCCGTAGCATTAGAAACAGACGGGCTCATTCCAACATCTGAACACTAGATGGCACTAAAATGCAGATTTCTACACACTGCACCTTTAAATACAAGAGCAAAGAGTCGTCACATATTTGATCAGGTCTAGTGACCGTCGTGGACTTTGCTCACAGGGTTTTATTAAAATGTTTGTTCCTAGAGTCAGAACAGAACAGAACTGGGTAAGACAGCCCTTAAATATGCTGCCCCCTCTACATGGCATAGTCTCTTTCTTGATGGATTTGAGACTAACAGAACTGGTCACTGTTGGTGAATTTAAGACTTTGTTAAAGGACCAGGAAAGAGCTGGCCTTGGACAATGTGACTGTTTCAATTCTTGACTGCTTCTCATTTTGTTTTGGATTGGTGTTTCCAGAACGGTTTGGTTTCGATGTGCTGATGTCTGAATGTATTTGTTGTTTTTATTGTGTAGCTGTCTGCTGCTGCCATGCCAGGTCCCTCTTGGAAAAGAGATTTTAAATCTCAATGAGGCTTTTATCTGGTTAAATAAAAGATATAAATAATAACAGCCCATAATATCATTAAAAGATTCAGAGAATCAGACAAATCTCTGCACTTAAAGCAAGGGTCTACGATCTGAAAACCAGTTTTGCCGTTGAGACAGATTTGAAAAACACAGCCTGCCCCCCCTTCACTCACCCCTCCCCTCAGTGTTCCAAGATCCCGCCCCCCAGCTCGTGTCGCCTCCTAACAACACGCCCCCTCTGATACAGCAACAAGACGGCTGGCATAAAATATCAACAACAACCAAAAACAACTCAGCTCAGCTGAAAGTAACAAACACGACAGTCATCCCCCTTGTAACACACAGCTGTAGCCATTTCAATTGGACCGGCGGCAAAGCGGGTCTGGTGTCGCCAGAGCAGAGCCAATTGTGGGCGAGGATTTATCTTTCTCGGCGTGTCTTCACCAGCTCAGTTTACAATGTTAATGAAGCGTGGCTAACTTATGCTAAAATCTATTGACAGAGCCTACCCGCTCCGACCAACAACGTTCAGTCATTAGCCAGTATAGGCACAGACTAACCAGAGTTATCCAACAGACATCTCCCGGTGCTGCGGCCGTTCGCCAGCTGGTGCCCAGTGCTGCGGCCAGTGCCCAGTGCTGCGGCCAGTGCCCAGTGCTGCGGCCAGTGCCCAGTGCTGCGGCCAGTGCTGCGGTCGTTCACCAGCTGGTGCCCAGTGCTGCGGCCAGTGCTCAGTGCTGCGGCCAGTGCCCAGTGCTGCGGCCAGTGCCCAGTGCTGCGGCCAGTGCCCAGTGCTGCGGCCGGTGCTGCGGTCGTTCACCAGCCGGTGGCCTGTGCTGCGGCTGGCCATTCAGTAGCCGGCGGCCGGCGCAGTGTTCAACAATCCCAAATCATTCTGCAGCTTTTTCCACTGTACGATTCTCCAATGATGAGTCTCCGTTGGGACCTGTATTGCTCATATTTCTTCCTTACTTCAGCCTTTTCCTCCAAACTTTTACGTTTCCTTCTGTTCGATGTGGAGGCTAACAGAAGCAGCCTCCCGGCTCCATGATGCTTCAGTAGCTGTACTGCTAGCTGATCACTGGTACATGAGAGAGGTAGTGGGGAGGAGGCAGGACCATGGGTGAGGCGGTGCGGAGTAGGGGAGACAGGGGATTGGATGGACTCACGGACCAATCCGAACCGCTGGGAACGGCGGTTTGGATTGGTCAACTATTATGCCGCTTTGCAGTGGATATACTGAATGGATTTTTTTCGTTCTTTTTGGTCTTTATATTGCATAGATCGGACTATAGGACCATAACGGCCTTATAAACGGTGTTATTAAGATGTACCAAGCTTCCAAATCGTACACCATAGCTTTAAGCAGCAAGACTGGAAACCAACACTGAATGCCTGTGACCTGCATTATAGAGGAGCATCATTCTGTAAAGGACATTGTGTCATGTTCTCTGGACTAAAAGAGGAAAAGGACCATCAGACAAAAATATCTTTTAGTTTTAGTCTCTAAACTGTTTTAATTTTAGTCTAGTTTTTGACGATGAAATCTGCTGTAAATGTAGTTGACTAAAATCTGAAGTGTAAAGTTTAAGACATTTTTATGTCTCCTTGAATTTCTGAAGTCCTGTTTTCGTCTGTGATAAAATCAAACATCTACTAAGCCTTTATTGAATGTTAGTAAAGTCTGAATGTCTAAATGAACAGAAACAAATGTTCCTTTGTGTGAAATGCAGTCACCTTTATTTAGGCTACCTGGCAGAGCATCTCAGTTACAATACCAGAACTGACCACAAACAGTGAACCTGCTCTACATGAATATATCAATTCATAAAGAGAGCAGCTCTGATTGGATCGCTCCACAACTTATACCACCACCACCAAGCTAAGGCAGCTGTGATTGGATGTCCCTCTGAACTCATCCAACCTTTAACACAACCAAAGTAGCTGTGATTGGATAGATTCTAACTTGTCTCTACTTCCTACATGACCATATTAGGTCTGATTGGATTAAGTCTGTCAGACATTTTAGTCTAGTTTTTATTTGGTGATGAAAATGTCAGTTAGTTTAGTTTGAGTTTTTGTTTTTATTAGTTACTGTCTAGTTTTGAACTCTTTGGTTTAATCGGTCTGGAGGTGACTGTGACATCATGTCTCTGCAGCCAATCGGAGTGCAGCTTGTCAGCATCCAGACTAGTCCAAACGACCGCCTGCTGTGGGCCGTGGACAACAGAGGCAGCGTCTTCGTCAGGACGGGGCTGAGCGACGAGATGCCCGTGGGGACGGACTGGGAGCTGGTCCCAGGTACAGTGTGGGGTCTCACCTGAGGGCCGGGGGCTCAGTTTGGGAAACACTAATTACACTGGGGAACAATTAAAAAAATCTGTTGAGTTAGAGTTTTGTGCTGATTCTGAAATTGTAGTCAGTTTTTTTCTAGTTTTTTCTCCACAGTAAAAGTTTTACATTCTCTGTGGCAACAATACAATAACATATTTATGTTAAGACAAAATGTACTTTAATACTGCAGTATTTTCTGAAGCAGGTGCTCCAGCACTTTAACTTAACTTAAAATAATGATTTAATAATACATTTCATATGTATTGCACTTTACATTTTCACAGTCACAAAGTGCTGCAGGATAAAACAATTAAGATTAATACTATTTTAACCATTTATAAAAGAATCAACCAGCACTGCTCCCAGTCACCACAAACTGTGCAATTACTATGTGCAATTATTCCTGTGCAATTCTCTCACAATATGCAATTACATCCATGTGCAATCACTCTGAAAATATTTAAATAGTCCTTATAAGATTTGCTTTTTAGTGTAGGTCCAATCCCTTTTTATATTGGTAAAATAATGTACATACTGCTATGTCTATACTTTTATACAAAGTCTATTTTTCTATTTTTATTATCGCTGTTGCTGTAACGCTGCAAATTTCCTCACATGGTACAAGTAAAGGTTAATTCTATTCTATTCTATTCTATTGGACTAATATTAGAACAGGAAATCTATATTATATTTTATATATACTATCTATAGGAAATCTGTGTGCCCCAAGTTTCAGTCTTGGGGCCTATTTTATTTTCTATTTATATAAACAAATTATGTGATAACCTGTCAAATGCCTCTTACCATTTTTATGCAGACGACACTGGCATTTATTGTTGGTCAACCTCAATTATGCAGGCTTTTGAGTTTTTACAATCTGCTTTTAATGTTGTTCAATCCCGATTGCAAAATCTTAAATTAGTTTTAAATGCACAAAAAACCAAATTGATGGTGTTTTCTAGATCTGGTGAATCACCAGGGAACATCCCCTCCATCTTAACCTCACGAGGTGTTCCCATTGAACTTGTCTCAAATTACAGGTACTTGGGTGTTCTTATTGATAATGAGCTTTCATTCAAAGCGCATATTGTTAGTTTGGTCACCAAGCTCAGGATTAAAATTGGTTTCTTTTACAGAAACAAATCCTGCTTCTCTCTTCAAGCTCGCAAATACCTCGTTTCTGCAACATTTTTACCTTTGCTTGATTATGGTGATGTTCTGTAAATGACTGCTTCAACTAAATATCTACAGTCCTTGAACACTGTCTATCACTGTGCACTGAGATTTGTCACTGGCTGTAGCAGACTCACCCATCACTGTGATCTCTATGCCAAGTCTGGTTGGCCATCGCTGAGTGTCCGCCGGTACTTACACTGGTTGACTCTCATTTATAAAGCCCTACTCGGCCTAGTTCCAACGTACTTGAATACACTTCTGCAAAGATCTAAAAGCCGCTACGCCTTACGTACCGGTGACATCATTCACCTGATTGTCCCCGTGTCAGGACTGAACAGGGGAAAAAAGCTTTCAGTTATGCTGCCCCATCAGCATGGAATACCCTCCAGTCTGATTTAAAAATGTCGGAGCTTATTCCATTGGAGAACTTTCGCTCTATCTTGACTGACAGACATCGCGAGACCTTGGAACAGTGCTTGTGTTTTTAAAATTACTTTAAAGTTGTTATTGTGACTTCCTCTGCTGCACTTTATATGTCAACCTTTGACCTTAGTTTTTGGCTGCTCTATCATATTGTTTATTGTCTGTCTGTTATTTATTGTGACGTGTGCTGTTGACCTCTTGGCCAGGTCCCCCTTGTAAAAGAGATCTCGGTCTCAATGGGTCTTTTTACCTGGTTAAATAAAGGTTAAATAAAAAAAAATATTTTCACCTCACTAATCTAGTTCAGTACTTTGTCCACCCCTGGTTGTTTATTTATTTAGTTAGTTAGTTACTTAGTTAGTTTTATGTCCCAGTAAAATCTTGGGGAGGCAGGAATCACAGACACTTGTCAACAAAATCCCAAATCCACACTGATACAGGGAAAAAAAACAAAAACACAACAGCATCAGTAGAAACTCAAAGCTGCTCCACACACACGGACTGGCAGCTTCAGCTCTTTAACTCCACTGTTTCATTGTTCATTTAAAATCTGATGACATTAAATCATCAGAACATTAATGTGTAAAACTGTCCACCTTTAACCCTTTAACTACCAGCTGTTTGGCAGAGGTCATTTAGGGATATTTAATGTTTTCAAAATGTTTGTGTGGGATTTAAAGGTTTAAACAGTTAATATTTGATAATGCAATGACATAAACATGCACAAATATTTAGGACTGATCCATCAGAAAAGGCAAAAATGTTATAAAGTAAACATAAAAGTAGCAATAAACACATTAAACAAACATTTCTGACCCTTGTGTAAGTTTTAAGATTATCATTTCTTTGCTTGTTGGTTTTGACCATAAAAGCTCCAAAAAAGGGATTTTTTATGATCAGCAGATCGAGCCAAAGGAGAAATTGAAATTAAATTAAAAAGAAAACAAGGATTTATTTCCATCACGTTAAATGTTCCTGAATGTTTCTACTTCTGCCAAACAGTTGAGTTAACCCACACTCTTCACGCTGATTGTTTTTGTGTTTTTGGTGTTTATTTCTTCCCGTAGGCCTGGCGGTCGGTCAGCTGGTGCTGAGCTCTCGCACGGTCTGGGTCAGGTGTGTGAACGGCGATCTGGCTCGCCGCTACGGCGTCTCGGAGAGAAACCCAGCAGGTGACTACTGGAAGAAGATCCCAGGAAACGCCAACTGGTTCACAGGTGAGACGATGATGTACAGTTCCAAGAATAATTCACTACGGGGTGCTGGTTTGGTGGAGTGGTTAGCAACCAGGCACCCCATGTATTTTCTTCTGTCGGTCCAGGTCCAACCTGCCTGTGACCAGTTTGCAGAGTGTCCTCCCCTGCTCTCTCCCCCCTTTCACAAGCCTATCCACTGTCTCTCTCCTATCAATAAAGGCACAAAAATGCCCCAAAAAATACATTAAAAAACAATTTAAAAAAAGAATATTTCACTACAGCCTACAGAAACTCTCCAGAGATTTGTTTTTTATTTTGTTTTATTTTGTTTCATTTGCACCATAAATTAGAAACAGTTACATTGGCACAGAAATAAAACAATGCAAGAAAGTGCTGGAGAGGTGGAAAAAAAAGGAGTATTAATATGGTAAATGGACAATAAGTTCAGCTTTTTAAATAGAGAGGCAGATGGAGATAAATAATTCGATCGAGACGGGATTATGATTTAAGGAGGAATTTTAATTTTTAAATTCATGGGTCACGATTGTAAAACTTCTGTTTCAATGTGTGGTGTACGATTATGGAATGAGTTACAACAGGATCTAAAGCAGTGCTCAAATCTGATGATATTTAAAATGTATGAAAACATAATTTATTTTGAAAAAGTTATTAATAGAAACTGCATTAAACCACAGCTACCCACTACAGATGAATGGATTGATAATATTCATGAAATTTACACAATGGAGCGGTTGTCATATTCCCTCAAAGTTCAGAAAGACAGATTTTATAAAGTTTGGAGTAAATGGACTGAGTATGTCAAACCTATAAGACCAGACTTCTCTTAAAATAAATAAAGAAAAAAGGTCAGGAAAACAGGGTTTTTTAAATTTTGTTTTATTTATTTATTTTCCCTTTGCATTTTATTTATTATATATATATAATTTTTTTTCCTGTATGACCTTAAACTGAATCCTTTTAATCTGTTATATATCTTCCAATATGAAAGCTTCCAATGTTCTCTTTGTAAATAATTCACATTAATGCTTACATAAAAGAATAAAATCAACTGGAAGAGCTATATGGACAAATATCAAGATGATCTGTGATCGTTCATACGATAATGTCATTGTATACATATGTGTGAAGCTGACTGTAGCAGATTATGACATTGTCATTTTAAAGTGCTCTTTATAAATAAAAAAATAAAAGAAAAAGAAAACAATTTATTTTCAGTAGATATTTGGATCAAACTGGAGGCATCGCACTAAACTGAAGGGTGACTTCTTTGTTTTGTTGTTATTGTTTTTCTTTTTTGTAGTTATTATGTACAAACTGCTTTTCTTTTGTAAAATATGGAAGCATTTATGTTTAATTATCCGATGGAGAAGGAGTAGGACTTGATAAGTTTTACTTCCTCCAGCTCCTTTTTGAATATTTTGCATGTAATGACTGTAGCATAGTCTTTTCTGTTTTTATTTTTCTTTTGGTTTTATTGAATGAATTAATGAACATTTTTTTTGGTTACAATATACAGTACAGAACTTAAACTTACAAAAAGAACATATAAACATAAACAAAGCTAAACTTTTTCTCAATAAGAGAAAAAAGAAAAACAATGAAAAAAAACAAAACAAAAAAAGAATTCACCAAAAAAGGATTAGGCTGAAGCCGAGGCTGATTTTTGCCTAGAATATTATAATAATATATATAATATATATCATATTTTACCATATTCAGAATAAATAAGGTTCGTTCAATGATATCTATCTTAATTAAATAATAAAGCCCATCATCATGGAGGATTTTGGACAGGATGGTGTCATGGTGGAGTTTGCTTCCTTCCAAAAACATGCTCATTATGTTAACTGGTGATTCCAGATTGACCTTTAGTGTGAGGGTGAATGCTTGTTTGTCTCTCTATGTGGCCCTGTGATTGGCTGTGAACCACTTCCCTCGCTCCTTGTCAGTCGGGATAGGCTCTAGCTTAACCCTAACCCGGCAGCTTCAGATTGTCTAGATCACTAAATGAACCATAACACCACAGGCTGCAGGATTACTGACATGTGGCCCCTCCCCCTGTTTTCTGATTGGTTCTCCTCTCTCTCTCCAGTGACACCTGAGGACGAGTTATGGGCGGTCACTCCTATTGGCGGATTGTCCCGCCGCCTGACGAAGCTCCTCCCACAGACTCCCTCAAAGCCCGCCCCCTCAGGCCCCTCCCTCAGCTCTGACGACGTGGAGGACGAATGGGAGCTGATCTGACGTGGGCTCACCTGGTGTGATGTCACAGTGACATCATCTGTTCATAGACCTCCCCCGAGGTGAGGCGCACACTTCCTGTCTGTGCCTCACTTCCTCCTGACGCTCGGTAGGGAGGTGACATCACTTCCTGTGACTCTTAGGAATGTATCCAAACAAAATGGCTGCGCAAGGGGGGATCCAGGTGGCTGCTGGGAAATGAAGTGAACTGAGACGTTTTTTTTTCTTTTAATAGGAAGCACTTTAACCCTGAGGAGCACTGGACTGAAGATGACCCTGATCAGACCGGATCAGACCGGATCAGACCAGTTCTAAAGCTGCACTTCTGTCCTTTGTTTTAGTTCAGGCCAGATCAGACCAGTTTAAACCGGTTAGTTCTGGTTCTTTAGGATCAGCTGAGATCTGCTGTAGTTCTGTTTGACTCGGATTGGCTCGGTCTGTTTGTTTGAACTCCATGTGGGGCGGTACCATCAACCTTTTTGTTCTATCCCCGCTGGTTTGGTTCCAGGCTTGCTTAAGGAACAGGGTACCGCCAAATAAAACCAGATCAATACCGCCCCCCTAACAGGATTAAACAAACATGTTGAGCCAAGAACACAATGCACTAATACGTTACCTGATCAGCTGTTTAACCGATTTATTAATGTTTGAATATTAATCTCTGGGCATTGAAACACTTGGTTCTAACTGGACTGGTTCTAACAGGTTCTGATTTGTTCAAGCAGGTCCAGGCTAGTTCTTACTTGTTCTAACTGGTTTAGATTGGTTTTGGGTTATTCTAACATGGTCCGTATTGGCTGTTAAAAATTTTTAGTGATTCTAACTGGTCCAGACTGGTTTTTAAAAGGTTCTGACTGGTTATAACTGGTCCAGAATGGTTTTTAAAAGGTTCTGACTGGTTATAACTGGTTCAGACTGATTCGAAAAAAGGTTCTGACTGGTTGTAACTGGTCCAGATTGGTTTTTAAAAAGGTTTTGACTGGTTGTAACTGGTCCAGACTGTTTTTTAAAAGGTTCTGACTGGTTATAACTGGTTCAGACTGGTTTGAAAAAAGGTTCTGACTGGTTGTAACTGGTCTAGACTGGTTTTTATAAAGATCCTGACTGGTTGTAACTGGTCCAGACTGGTTTTTATAAAGATCCTGACTGGTTGTAACTGGTCTAGACTAGTTTTTATAAAGATCCTGACTGGTTGTAACTGGTCCAGACTGGTTTTTATAAAGATCCTGACTGGTTGTAACTGGTCCAGACTGGTTTTTATAAAGATCCTTACTGTTTGTAACTGGTCCAGACTGGTTTTTATAAAGATCCTGACTGGTTGTAACTGGTCCAGACTGGTTTTTATAAAGATCCTGACTGGTTGTAACTGGTCCAGACTGGTTTTTATAAAGATCCTGACTGGTTGTAACTAGGGCTGAACAATTAATTGCAAATTAGATTAAATCACAAAATGGCTTGTTGCAATTTTCAAATTGCAGACAGTGCAATGTTTTTAACCCAAAATGTGTTGAACATTTTGGCATTGTGATGTAGTTTCTTGTAATTTCATGCCTATTTAACCTTTTTTAACCCAGTTTTTACAACTATATGCCTATCTTGCTCCCATCCATCTTTTTTTTTGTCCACCGTCAGACCATGTTTGGAAATTTTACGTGGTTTTTGAAATTTACTCCCACTTTTGCTGCTATAATCAATTTTCCTTAGTCACTTTTGAATTTCTTTGCCTTTTTTTTTTGCAATATCATACCTATTTTGCCCCTATTAAGTTTTTTTCCGCTTTCGTACCATTTTTTTTACCCAGTTTTTCCAATTTCATACCTATTTTGCTTCTGTTCTTCACTTCTCCACTTTTTCTCAAATCTTTTATCCTTACATTAATTTAATGTCATATTAGTTCTACTATAAAAAGATCTACTGCTTATGTTTGATTAAGAATACATAAGATGAGGAACATTAAAACAATTGCAGAGTAAATCGCAATATTGGGGAAAAACATCGCAATTTGATTATTTTCTCAAATCATTCAGCCCTAGTTGTAACTGGTCTAGACTGGTTTTTATAAAGATCCTGACTGGTTGTAACTGGTCCTGACTGGTTTTTATAAAGATCCTGACTGGTTGTAACTGGTCCTGACTGGTTTTTATAAAGATCCTGACTGGTTGTAACTGGTCCAGACTGGTTTTTATAAAGATCCAGACTGGTTGTAACTGGTTCAAACTGATCTTAAAAAGGTCATGACTGGTCTTAACAGATCCTTTTTTTTAGTTTTAATGGGTTTTTACTGATTTTTAACAGTCTAGACTGGTTTAAACAGGTTCTGACCGGCTCTAATTGGTCCTTACGGGCTCTTACAGGTTCTGACCGGTCTAAAATTGGCCACTTTAATTGTAATGATGTTTATTTTTGTTTAACTGTAGCAGAGGATGTTAAAGGGACAGTTCACTGATGAGGGAAGCTCCAACTGGAGACCACAGGGGGCAGGCTTTAAAGTTTACAGCTGAGAATATGTGAACATTGGGAGTAAAAAGTTGAAATATAAATCATATGTTAGGATTATTCTTTCTGTGGATTTGGAGGGAAGTCCAGCATCACCTTCATGTGGTTATCATCAGTCCGGAGTAAAGCAGGATCCAGGTTTAGATTTAATTTTCTTTTTTAGAACATTTTAATTCCACCATCTGACGCCCTTAACCTCTGACCCTGAGCAGAATCAGTTATTAAGCAGGAGAAATTTTGCTGTTGGGAAAATCTAAAACATGTATCAGCTCCATCGTCTTCTTTAAATATAAGTAACTGATTTTTCCTCCTCAACACATCCCAAGTCTGATCCTGATGTCCTCCAGGGGTTCAGATTGTTTTTCTGTCCATTAGATTGTATTTTTATTTACGTGATGCTGTGAAGGAGATCAGAAAGTCGGGATGAGCCAGAGAGTGTGGCTGAAGAAAGAGAGGATTTCAGAGAAACACTGGGAAAAAAAATTATGCTTAAAGTAGAAAAGAGCCATTTTGTTACCAAGTTTGACTTCATTTTACAGGTCAGTTTAATTTCTACTTCATTAATCCATTTTCTTGTAGTTTAATTTAATTTAAGCTGGTTATTGTTGGTTTAACATCTTTTTTTTATGTTTCTTTAACTCTGTTACAGCTGCCTGAGTTTGGGGTTGATCTACATATGTTTAAGTTGGTTTGATCCAGTTCAGACCGGTTCTGTTGGTGTCCTCTTGGTCTTCACTTTTGCTTTGTGTTGGTCCTGAATGGTCTGTTAAATCCTGGTTCAGTCAGTCTGGTTTTAAAGGCTCATAAAGGGAGAAGATTCTGAAAAGGTAGTTTTATCGCTGCTTATATTAATTCTACTGGCTCAGATCAAACAGGTTTTAATTGGTTCAAACCAGCTTTAACTGGTTCAAACTGGGCATCTGTGGTTAAGATTGTGGTTCAAACTGGTTTTACACCAGTTCATATTGGTTTACAATACTCCAAACTGGTTATAAACTGGTTTAAATTGGTTCAAACTTGTCAAATGTTTTTACCTTGTTCAAAGCGGTTCATATCCCTAACAGTAGTCCAAACTGGTTTGGACTGGTTCAAATTGGTTTAAACTTGTTCATATGAATTAATCTGGTTTAAATGGTTTAAACTGGTTTAGACTTGTACATTTTAATAAATCTGGTTGAAATGGTTCAAACTGGTTTAGACTGGTTCAAACTAGTTTAAACTTGTTCATATTGATTAATCTGGTTTAAATTGACAAATGGTTCAAACTGGTGTAGACTGGTTTAGACTTGTTCATATTGATTTTTCTGGTTTAAATTGACAAATGGTTCAAACTGGTGTAGACTGGTTTAGACTTGTTCATATTGATTTTTCTGGTTTAAACTGATAAATGGTTCAAACTGGGTTAGACTGGTTCAAACTGGTTTTAATAGTTTTATATTGACTAATTTGGTTTAAACTGATAAATGGTTAAAACTGGTTCAAACTGATTTGGACTTGTTCATATTGATTAATCTTCTTTAAACATATATTGTTAAAATTGTTTTAGACTGGTTCAAACTAGTTTAACATTGTTCATACTGGTTAATCTGGTTTAAACTGATAAATGGTTCAAACTTGTTTAGACCGGTTCAAACTGGTTTAAACTTGTTCATATTGATTAATCTGGTTTAAATTGACAAATGGTTCAAACTGGTGTAGACTGGTTTAGACTTGTTCATATTGATTTTTCTGCTTTAAACTGATAAATTGTTCAAACTGGTTTTAATGGTTTCATATTGACCGATTTGGTTTAAACTGATAAATGGTTAAAACTGGTTCAAACTGATTTAGACATGTTCATATTAATCTGGTTAAACTGATAAATGGTTCAAACTGGTTCAGACTAGTTTAAACTTGTTCATATTGATGAATCTGGTTTAAATTGATAAATTGTTCAAACTGGTTCAAACTGGTTAACCAACAATGTGAACCATTTGTGTTTTTGAGTTGTTTGTCACAGAGATGTGGAGCCAAACGTTAAGGGAACGATTTAAATCTTTACACCAGAATCAGTTTTTGTGTTGAATGGAGAATCTTCTGGATTTAAATCTCAAACTTTCAGGATCAATAATCAATGAATTTATAGTTTTTCGGTCAGTAGAAGCTGGTTTGAGTTTACTCAGGAGGAAAAGTCAGTTAACAGACTGTTTAAATTATTTTACATTTATGTTCCAGACCTTCAAACTGGTCTATACTGGTCTGAGTGTGTTCTGGTTCTGACTCCAGATGTCCAGATCTGTTACAGGAGGAGGTCCAGGCAGGGAGGGGAGAGCTCTTTATATGACGCTTGGAGAAGAAAAGTAAGGTGTTGATCCTCCCAAACACTGAAAAAAGAAGCCAGTGCCCCAGTCCCAAAAACTACAAGTTATTTTTACCTTTGTTTTCTCAACATTTTTAATATTTTTGTCTTATTAAATTATAGTGTTGCAGCCTCTTTTTTAAACATTAGGTTTACATATTTGTTAATATTTCATCTTATTTTTGTTTTTATCCTCTGTCATAATCTCTCTGTCTCTGTCAAACTGAAGTGCTGGTTTACCATCTGTCTTAATTACTGCTTCTATATAGGCAGCGTTAATTGACCCATCTGTTCCCATAGCAACAGGCAGAAGCCCCTCCCACTGGCCACATAGGGAAATGTATAAATGTAAATTTCATGGACGTAAACGGGTGGATGTAGATTTTTAACGGGCGCCTTAATGAGCAGAAATATGAAATCAGATTTAAAGCGGAGAGACTCTGATGGTGGACTGAATCAAACCCTCGCCGCGCCAGGATCGGCACGACAACGGGCTCCTCGCCGTCTCCCTTCCTCGCTCCCTCGTGCATCGTTGCCATGGAAACCTGGGCAGTTGTGACTCTATCTTAGCTCGTTCTGGGGCAGACCAATCAGAATTCAGCATAAACTCACCAATGTAATTAACTTCATTAACTTAATAAACATGTTTAAACACTGGAGCTCTTCTGTTATTAATCGGTGATCATGGATCGGGGGTTTCATCTTGTTAACAATCTGAAGGGGAACAAACTAGGGCCGTCTAGAAAGACTTTAAACCAACATTATTTAAGTTTTAAATCTTTACAAGGTTAATTATCAGAGATCAGGATTATATGATAAATAATAACTTTCAATCTTCAGGGACCTTTGAGAATATTTATTTATAATTTTGTCTGTGTTCATGGCTGTAGCATAAATTCTGTCCATTTTTTTTTTAAATTTTAATCTTTTTATTTCCAGCTCAGTCACACTCAGACCCTTAAGGGCAAAAAATGTCCAATGGAAACCCATTCATACTGTAATATTTAATCTCCCCTTCATCTAAGCATAAAGCATGTATTTATTATATCTGGATGTAAATCTGGACTCATGACTTGGTGTTGATTGTTTTTACTGCTCTACATCATATGGTGCTGCTCTAACCGATGACATCAGTGTGAGTATTTGATACTGCACACAAAATAAAAACATAAAATCCAGTGTTAGTGCGAATCATTGTTTATCCTGGTGCACTGATCAGAAAAAAAACAAACAGATGACTGTAAATAATGATTTTTCATGGTAATTTATGGTGACATAATGACAAAAACCCGACATTTAAAGGATTAAAATATTGAAATAACAATGAATATTTAATGTTTATGATTCTAACTGACAGTGGTGTATAAATCGAGCCAAAGAAAAGTTGGATACAAAAACAATTCATAGTATTTTTTAGCTAACTGATGTAAAGCAGATGTTTTTGCACTGGACAGTATGATTATGAGTATTTGACACTACAAAAAATAAATATGCAGAAAAATCAGTGTTACTGCTAAACACTGACATAAACCAGGATGTAATAATTCAAAATAATAATATCTACTTTGCCATAGTACAGAAAATTATTTGTTTCTGTTTTTCATGTTAAAACATGGTGGCAGTTAAACAGTTCAGATATTTTTCAATATTCATAAATATTTGGTGTTTATGATTAAGAATGATATGGGTTAAAATATGGAAATAAAGTGGATGTGTATTATTTTATATATCTACCTTATTAAAGCAGTTTTTATGTTCAGCAGTATGAGTGATGTTAGGAGGAGTTTAAAAAGGTCAGTTCACTTTTATTCAACATTTATTTAATTTCACCTGAAGAGTTTTCTCCACTGTTTAAAGATCATTTTCATCTTTACAGAGTTTGCTTAGCTGTAACAATCAGAACTGGTCCATTTAAATCATATTGATCGTCATATTTTTATCACTTTGTTTTACAGATGTTGGTTTAAAAAGCTTCCTAAGTATATAAATATATATACATATTTTAGCTTTCATTCATAAATCTGTAATATTCTCTAATATTTAACATTTTCAGACCAAAACAGATGTTTGTGTTTTTTCCTTATTAGCTTCATGTTAAAGATCATTTTGATCAAACTGACTTCAAATGTTAATATTTATCTGATAGTGGAGGAAATAATCTTATCAATGTGAAGCAGCATAGTTTGAATAACTGACCTACAAACGTCTATTAATATCTCCTCCATGCGGCCTGAGTTTACCTGCAGACACAGAAACAGGACGCAGACTTTACGGCTCAGACTTTTATTTACAGGTTTGTATCCATGGTAACAGTGAAGAGCAAAAGAGTCTGAAGCAGCAGATCAATGTGATCCATACACTGGGGCGAGGGGTTGCACTAAAGGGTTAAACTGTTCTGTTAACTCCAGCTGATCCGTCAGGAGGAGGGACGTCCTGAAACCTCGTGTCTCCGCCTCAGTGTCCAACAGCCTGCACGGAGATACAAGGTTTCCCCCTGACAGCCTCCAGCTGATCACAGGTTTGAAGATTTATTTATTTATTTACATATTTACATCATCACCAACCGTCCAATCACAGCAGTCCTGAGGTATTCACGGCGTGTTTCCACGGTAACAGGTGATGTCACTGCCAGCTGTGCGGCTGCAGGAAGCCGGGCAGAGCGTTGATCTGATCGGGGACGGACCGGGCCAAACACCTGAGCGCCTGCAGCAGCAGAGGGGGCGGAGCCAGGCCGCACAGCCAGTTTAAGACTTCAGTTCCCAGCATGCCTTGCCAGCGCTCAGGCTCCTCCTTCAGGCAGCGCGGCGCCACCGGGTTCGGGAGAAACAGCAGCAGGAAGTCCAGGCAGCGCATCGCCTGGCCCCGCTCCGCGGGGTCACAGGTCACGAGCCGCCGCAGCGCCTCGTCCAGGCCGTCGGGCCGAGCGCCGTGCACCAGCAGCAGCAGCAGACAGTCGGGCCGCGACAGCTCCACCGCTAGCTGCACTGCTGTCTTTCCTGAGTCCGCCACGTGGGCGCAGCCGTCGCAGCTGTCCAGGTAGCGCGTCCACTCGCTCTGCACATCACAGTCCTTCAGCGTCTCCACCATCATGGCGAGGATCGCCACGCGGTCATACCGCACCGCTACCGACAGGTGCGGTGCCCCGCTGCTGCGGCAGCAACAGAAGCTGCAGCGCGGCGCTCTGAGTGCACTCACTGAGTGGCGGCCCAGCAGGTAGCGCGCGTAGTCCTGATGGTCGTGGACCAGGGCATAGAGCAGCGCCTCTGAGGGCAGGAAGGCCCGTGGCTGCCCGTCCTCCCAGCAGAAGACCTCCATGGTCCTCATGTCCTCCAGCAGCCACACGGGCAGACGCTCGCGCACCGCGCAGTAGAACGAGAACGACGTGCGCTCGCACTGCCGCTGCGACGGGGACGACGACAGCACGTCCAGCGAGGACGCCACCCACGGCATGATGGGAGTGCAGGCGGGGAAGCACCGGGTGCTGGTCTGAGGTGGACCTGGTCTGAGGGGTCCTGGTCTGAGGGGTCCTGGTCTGAGGTGGACCTGGTCTGAGAGGGTCCTGGTCTGAGGTGGACCTGGTATGAGAGGATCCTGGTCTGAGGGGTCTGCAGGTGGACCTGAAGGCTCTGATCCTGGTCCTGGTCTTAGTGGTTCAGAGGGACTCTCAGTCAAACCTCCGACCTCTGGTCCTCCACACTCTTATAGCTGCAGCCCCACACACACACACACACACACACACACACACACACACACACCCTGGCCCCGCCCCCTGCCCTGCCGCTCTTGTCCATGTGTGGTTGTTTGTTTGGGGGCTGCTCTCTGGATCGAGTGTCTCACATTCTGAACATAGCGGCCCCCGCGGGGCTGCAGACGTTTATGTAATGAAGACCTGAGGGCTCACCGTGGACCACATGACGGACGGATGATGGACGACAAACATCCGACCCTCTGCTCGCCGTGACGTCCGTGTTTACTGATAACAAACAAACAAACAAACAAACAAACAAACAAACAAACATGTCTTCAGAGCGTCTTTGTCTCATCATCAGACTGAAGAACTGGACCATCAGACTCTGGTGGACCTGGAGCTCCTCCTGGTGTCCACCAGCTGATCATTAGACTCTGTTTCCTCCTCAAGTGGGGTCAAAGGTCGTCTCACCTGCAGAGAGGGGGGCTGAAGGTCTTAATCAGACTCCAGAGCATCAGCTGGATGGTCTCAGCCTGATGTGGATCAAGAAGACCTGGTTCAGTTCTTCAGTGATGAAGAGATGTAAAGGTGCTGTGACGAGAATCTATTACCGGCGACATAAAGACTCTGCTACCCATGAGCACGTGCAGTGACTGTCATAATGCTGCGTTCAGTAACCTCTGAACTGGGAGTGACATCATCTCTGACTTATCAGCGTTCCAGTTGAAGTCAGAAAAAAACATGCCGATCTACCAGGCTATTGTTAGCTGTTGTTAGCACGCCCTGTGTTGTTGTTCACAAATATCACATGAAGAATGTGATTATCACTATGGCAGCATTTTTGTAAATATAAGTCTAACAATACTATGTATACAGCTGATCTAGAGCGACACACCCCAGTCAGAAGTGACAATAAATGGATTATTACAGGAGCTAAATAACTGTTCACACTGGGGGCATCCATCTTCCATTGTCAACTCGGGGGTGGTGAGGTTTCACCGAGTTCCCAGTAGGAAGTTCAGACTTCGGGGGATGTTCCAGTTGCAGTTTCCTACTCGGAACCCGGAAATTCCTTCTTCTGACTACAACTGGAACGCACCAAAAGACGTGACCCAAGCCAAAGTGTGTGTTTGTTGTGATGCTAATGAATGCAGCTCGGACCTTCCTCAGAACTCTGCATTGCTTTACAACTTCTTTTTTCAACAACTTACAGGATGCAAAGCCACGAGGTAATGTATCTCTTTCTAGTTACGTAACGGTAGTTTTTGATGTGTGACAACAAGCAGTTTTTGGAAAACTTAGTATTGTAGTTTTGTAGCCGGCTATATATCTCTACTTACAGCCCGGTGCTCTAAGATGTGTCTGAATAATATAAATTTTCTCTAGTTTTAATTGTCTTGTTCCTGAAGTTGAGTATCCAGGCCAGTCCAGCCCTGTCCGACCCGACCGTGAAGCTAAGGAATAGCATTTATAGATAACCTATTTTGATGCTATAAAACTCATCTTAAAGTGTGTATTTCCATCAGGCAGATATCTAAAAGGGAGACTTTTTTGTAATTACTTAAACTCCTCACAGTCTCTTTAAGAAGCCCTAAATGATGAACATGAGACCCAACGACCTTGAGCTATGACCCTCCTCACCAGTGTTATCCGGTCAGAGAGGACGTTTGTGAAGGTTTAGACAAAACCATGTTTCTGAGAATCACATTAACCACAAAGGGTGATCAGGAGACCTCATGACCTTGACCTTTGACCTTCAGAATCTTATCAGGTTGACTGTCGGTTAGGAACGACACATTTAAAGAAGTACAACAGGAATCCCTGAAGTCTGTCTCAAACAAGCGAGGGCACATGATTAAAGAAGTCTGAAGAACTATGACCTTGTCCTTCAGTGTCCTCAGGGAAGGTCATGAAGACCACCTCTCAGAGCAGGAGATGATCAGGAGGCCGAGGACGTCCTCGAAAACACCAAAGCCTGATCATTTCACACCCTGAAATCTCACATTCAGTCTGACCATCTTGAGCTCACAGTCACGGACAAAAACTAAACTAAACTAACTGACATTTTCATCACCTAATAAAAACTAAAATGTCTGACAGACTTAATCCAGTCAGACCTAATATGGTCATGTAGGAAGTAGAGACAAGTGATGAATCTATCCAATCACAGCTACTTTGGATGTGTTAAAGGTTGGATGAGTTCAGAGGGACATCCAATCACAGCTGCCTTAGCCTGGTGGTGGTGGGATAAGTTGTGGAGCGATCCAATCAGAGCTGCTCTCTTTATGAATTGATATATTCATGTAGAGCAGGTTCACTGTTTGTTGTCAGTTCTGGTATTGTAACTGAGATGCTCTGCCAGGTAGCCTAAATAAAGGTGACTGCATTTCACACAAAGGAACATTTGTTTCTGTTCATTTAGACATTCAGACTTTACTAACATTCAATAAAGGCTTAGTAGATGTTAGGTAGGTAGGTATGTAGGTAGGCAGATAGACATTCAGACTTTACTAACATTCAATAAAGGCTTAGTAGATGTTAGGTAGGTAGGTATGTAGGTAGGCAGATAGACATTCAGACTTTACTAACATTCAATAAAGGCTCAGTAGATGTTAGGTAGGTAGGTATGTAGGCAGGTATGTAGGTAGACAGACAGACTTTACTAACATTCAATAAAGGCTCAGTAGATGTTAGGTAGGTAGGTATGTAGGTTGGCAGATAGACATTCAGACTTTACTAACATTCAATAAAGGCTTAGTAGATGTTAGATAGGTAGGTATGTAGGTAGGCAGATAGACATTCAGACTTTACTAACATTCAATAAAGGCTCAGTAGATGTTAGGTAGGTAGGTATGTAGGTAGACAGAGAGACATTCAGACTTTACTAACATTCAATAAAGGCTTAGTAGATGTTAGGTAGGTAGGTATGTAGGTAGACAGAGAGACATTCAGACTTTACTAACATTCAATAAAGGCTTAGTAGATGTTAGGTAGGTAGGTATGTAGGTAGGCTGATAGACATTCAGACTTTACTAACATTCAATAAAGGCTTAGTAGATGTTAGGTAGGTAGGTATGTAGGTAGGCAGATAGACATTCAGACTTTACTAACATTCAATAAAGGCTTAGTAGATGTTAGGTAGGTAGGTATGTAGGTAGGCAGATAGACATTCAGACTTTACTAACATTCAATAAAGGCTTAGTAGATGTTAGGTAGGAGGCAGGTATGTAGGTAGACAGACAGACTTTACTAACATTCAATAAAGGCTCAGTAGATGTTAGGTAGGTAGGTATGTAGGTTGGCAGATAGACATTCAGACTTTACTAACATTCAATAAAGGCTTAGTAGATGTTAGGTAGGTAGGTATGTAGGTAGGCAGATAGACATTCAGACTTTACTAACATTCAATAAAGGCTTAGTAGATGTTAGGTAGGTAGGTATGTAGGTAGGCAGATAGACATTCAGACTTTACTAACATTCAATAAAGGCTTAGTAGATGTTAGGTAGGTAGGTATGTAGGTAAGCAGATAGACATTCAGACTTTACTAACATTCAATAAAGGCTTAGTAGATGTTAGGTAGGTAGGTATGTAGGTAAGCAGATAGACATTCAAACTTTACTAACATTCAATAAAGGCTTAGTAGATGTTAGGTAGGTAGGTATGTAGGTAGGCAGATAGACATTCAGACTTTACTAACATTCAATAAAGGCTTAGTAGATGTTAGGTAGGTAGGTATGTAGGTAGGCAGATAGACATTCAGACTTTACTAACATTCAATAAAGGCTTAGTAGATGTTAGGTAGGTAGGTATGTAGGCAGGTATGTAGGTAGACAGACAGACTTTACTAACATTCAATAAAGGCTTAGTAGATGTTAGGTAGGTAGGTATGTAGGTAGGCAGATAGACATTCAGACTTTACTAACATTCAATAAAGGCTTAGTAGATGTTAGATAGGTAGGTATGTAGGTAGGCAGATAGACATTCAGACTTTACTAACATTCAATAAAGGCTTAGTAGATGTTAGGTAGGTAGGTATGTAGGTAGGCAGATAGACATTCAGACTTTACTAACATTCAATAAAGGCTTAGTAGATGTTAGGTAGGTAGGTATGTAGGTAGGCAGATAGACATTCAGACTTTACTAACATTCAATAAAGGCTTAGTAGATGTTAGGTAGGTAGGTATGTAGGTAAGCAGATAGACATTCAAACTTTACTAACATTCAATAAAGGCTTAGTAGATGTTAGGTAGGTAGGTATGTAGGTAGGCAGATAGACATTCAGACTTTACTAACATTCAATAAAGGCTTAGTAGATGTTAGGTAGGTAGGTATGTAGGTAGGTAGATAGACATTCAGACTTTACTAACATTCAATAAAGGCTTAGTAGATGTTAGGTAGGTAGGTATGTAGGTAAGCAGATAGACATTCAAACTTTACTAACATTCAATAAAGGCTTAGTAGATGTTAGGTAGGTAGGTATGTAGGTAGGCAGATAGACATTCAGACTTTACTAACATTCAATAAAGGCTTAGTAGATGTTAGGTAGGAAGGTATGTAGAAAGGCAGATAGACATTCAGACTTTACTAACATTCAATAAAGGCTTAGTAGATGTTAGGTAGGTAGGTATGTAGGTAGGCAGATAGACATTCAGACTTTACTAACATTCAATAAAGGCTTAGTAGATGTTAGGTAGGTAGGTATGTAGGTAGGCAGATAGACATTCAGACTTTACTAACATTCAATAAAGGCTTAGTAGATGTTAGGTAGGTAGGTATGTAGGTAGGTAGATAGACATTCAGACTTTACTAACATTCAATAAAGGCTTAGTAGATGTTTGGTAGGTAGGTATGTAGGTAGGCAGATAGACATTCAGACTTTACTAACATTCAATAAAGGCTTAGTAGATGTTAGGTAGGTAGGTATGTAGGTAGGCAGATAGACATTCAGACTTTACTAACATTCAATAAAGGCTTAGTAGATGTTAGGTAGGTAGGTATGTAGGTAGGTAGATAGGTAGATAGACATTCAGACTTTACTAACATTCAATAAAGGCTTAGTAGATGTTAGGTAGGTAGGTATGTAGGTAGGTAGATAGACATTCAGACTTTACTAACATTCAATAAAGGCTTAGTAGATGTTAGGTAGGTAGGTATGTAGGTAGGTAGATAGACATTCAGACTTTACTAACATTCAATAAAGGCTTAGTAGATGTTAGGTAGGTAGGTATGTAGGTAGGCAGATAGACATTCAGACTTTACTAACATTCAATAAAGGCTTAGTAGATGTTAGGTAGGTAGGTATGTAGGTAGGTAGATAGACATTCAGACTTTACTAACATTCAATAAAGGCTTAGTAGATGTTAGATTTTATCACAGAGGAAAACAGGACTTCACAAATTCAAGGAAACATAAAAATGTCTTATCCTTTACACTCCTGATTTTAGTCGACTACATTTACAGCAGATTTCATCGACTAAAACTAGACTAAAATTAAAAAAATTAAGAGACTGAATTAGGACTAAAACTAAAGATACTTTTGTCAGAATTCTGAAACTCAGTACTCAGTTAATTGATGAGCTGGAGTAGTTTTAAAGTAGTTTTTACCTGTATGTTGGAGAATCAGGAGGCTTTAGCTGCAGCATGTTTCTCCTAAACCTGTCTGTACCTTTCAGCATTAATGAAGCCTTCACAGATGTGCAGGTTACCCATGGCATAGGCACTAACATACCATCACAGAGGCTGGCTTTTGGCCTTTGCTCTGATAACAGTCTGGATGGTCCTGGAGGACACCACGTCCATGATGTCCAGAAACAGTCTGAAATGTGGACTCAGACCACAGCAGACTTTTCCACTTTGCATCAGTCCATCTTAGATGAGCTCGGCCCAGTGAAGCCGGCGGTGTTTCTGGGTGTTGTTGATAAATGGCTTTGTCTTTGCATAGTAGAGTTTGACCTTGACATTGTAGATGTAGAGATGAACTGTGTTAACTGACAATGATGCTGCTTTACCATGCAGGTCACAGGCATTCAGTGTTGGTTCTCAGCCTTGCTGCTTACGTGCAGAGATTTCTCTGATTCTCTGAAACTTTTAATAATAATTATGGGCTTTCGATGACGACTCTTTGCTCTTGCATTTAAAGGTGCAGTGTGTAGACATCTGCATTTTAGCTCCATCTAGTGTTCAGATGTTGGAATGAGCCCGTCTGTTTCTAAAACATCACGTCACAAAGAGCCGGTGAAGACCAAAAAGGATCATGAACAGGGCATCATCTACAACAGATACCAGGTGAGTATTGCTCATTCCTATTTGTAACTATTATTTTATAGATTATAGGTCAGTTAAGATGATGATTATAGGTTTTTAAACTTTTGTAGACTCATATTCAAAAATCCTGTTTTGCTCTTTTTGTCCCTTAAAGTGATATTCCGGGATTGAACAAGTTGGGTCCTATGACAAGGTTTAGGGCAGAAATTACCTTCTGCTCGTCTGCTGATGCCTCTGCAGTCAGACGGGGCCATATTTTACTTGACCAAAAACACAAATAAACGGACTCCCACCGAAAAAATCTGATATCAGTCTGCATTCACGCTTTATTTAGAGAATTTTCAGTGCGTTACTTTCACACAAAAACACCGCTAAATAAGGCTCTAGTTCTCATAGCGCCGTGAAACGGCCTCCGCTGAAGAGCCTCCGCTGCAGCGGAGGCTCTTCAGCGGAGGCCGTTTCACAGTGTGTGACAACAAGCAATTTTTGGAAAACTTAGTATTGTAGTTTTGTAGCCGGCTATATATGTCTACTTACAGCCTGGTGCTCTAAGACGTGTCTGAATAATATAAATTTGCTCTAGTTTTAATTGTCTTGTTCCTGAAGTTGAGTATCCAGGCCAGTCCAGCCCTGTCCGACCCGACCGTGAAGCTAAGGAATAGCATTTATAGATAACCTATTTAGATGCTATACTCATCTTAAAGTGTGTATTTCCATCAGGCAGATATCTAAAAGGGAGACTTTTTTGTAATTACTTATAAACTCCTCATAGTCTCTTTAATAAAAAGAAAACAAAGTTTAAGAGGATGATTGTGCACCTATTTGGTAGAAACATCTTATCTTATATTCACGTTTCTGTTTGGCGAAATGCTGCCAACGTCTACACGCCACACCTTTAGAGAAATGTTTTCTTAAACCAGGGGTGTCCAAACTGTGGCACGTGGTCCATCTGTCCCCCTCCTCCTCTTAAGTCCATAGAAAGCAGGGGTGGTCCACATGTGGGGACCGTTTTGTCTCTTTAGAGGAACTTCTCAAGTTAAAGCTGTTCTGTCAAAGTTTTACTCAGTTGAAAGTACTGATGTACCTGGTCATTAAAAAATACTTAAACTAAAGTAATTGTGATGTTACATAAGATAAAGGATTCATTGGATAATGAAGCATTGTATATTTTATACAATTCTGTGATTGTTCCATATCTGACCTACAGTTTGGGGAAATGCCTGCAAAACATTTACGAAGTCTATTTTTATTTAGCAAAAAAGAGTTATTCCATTAATTAGTAGAAAACAATGTAGAGATCCAACCAACTCATTATTCCTTCAGTTCAAAGTGTTGAAATTTTATGATTTAGTAGATTATTGTATCTTGCAATTTATGTTTAAAGCACATAAAAGATTATTACCCATTAATCTTCAGAAAAGATTTGAAAAAAGAGAAAATTATTATAATTTAAGAGGAATAGAGATTTAAAAAAAAAAATTAGGACAAAAATGATGGGTTGTTGTGTTTCTGTTAATTGATGGAATAATCTAACCAAAGACATGAAACAATCCATATCAACATTTACATTGATAATTTACATTATAATTATTAGTATTATTTTGGTGCTTGTTGTTGTCATTGAGAATCAAAAAGAATTTGACAGCAGCAGTGTTGATGACGGCTGTTTTATTTTATTATTGTTTTTGTTATGAATTATGTTGATCATTGTGTTGTTGTTTTGAAATATTTTTTTAAGTGTCTAAAGGGGGCAGATAATAGATTGCTCTTCTTTTTGTTCCTTTTCATTCAATTATATACTTCTTTGCTTGTATGAAAATGTTTTATTTCAGATATATAAATGAAATAAATAAAACACTAAAGTACATTTTGTTTTGATGTCAGTAGGTTTTTGTATTTTTGCTACAATAAATGAACAAACCCTGCGACTGAAACACATTATGTGAGCAAAGTTAGCTCAGCGTTTACCTGCCTGATCTGAGGAGCATGCACAGGTGCAGGTGCTGCATTCACATCTGATCAATCACATTTTAGAAAAGAAAAGAAATTTAACCCACTGACGTCAAGGCTCAAGAGAAATGAAACTTCACAGACATGTGGTGGAGTTAAAGTACAATATTTGTTTTTTAAATGTGGTGGAGTCGAAATGTCCAGAATGAAGTCAAAATGTCCAGAATGAAGTTGAAATGTCCAGAATGAAGTAGAAATGTCCATAATAATAATAATAATAATAATTAAAGCTGCAAGCAGCGTTGGACGGGTCCTCGCTGTCTCGCAGGTCCCTCATGCCCGTTGACCTCCATTTTTGGGGTTTCCCTTTTTCATCTGTTTAAAGTACTCTGAGTTAGACTGATGTGTGTTCATGCGGCTCATATGCCTGTGAATGAGACATTCTATTGACACAGCTGAACAACATCAAAGACTGAAGGCTGACTTCATCCTTGATGATGAACAGCTGCAGTTGGGATGAGAAATCATGCGCTCCAACTTGTTAAAACAACTCCTCATAGTTGCCACAATTTTGACTTAATCTCTCTAAAAATATGACCATTTTATGTGAAATTTTGTCAGGAATCCAGTAATGTGACTTTAAAAGCTGAATTTTGTTTCATTTTTTCTGTTTTGGCCTAACTGACACAGGATGTCTCTTGCTGTTTCATCGGTCCCCATTCATGTCTATGGAAGGTCTGTTTCAGCATGACTAACTTTGAGGGCTCGTCATTCGGAAACCGTTTGAGAAACAGCAAATCCCTCTACAACTTTTGTTCATCAATGTCTCCTCTGTCATCTCTAAGCATTTCAAGCTGATACCATTTATGGTGTCGGAGAAGATAATTTTTTCCTCCAGCCTATTTGTCCTCTGAAATTTTACTTTGAAGGGCTAATTGCCAATTTTCTGTTTGAGATCCGTCAGGGGTATCAGCACAAGATTTGTGCGTCTTGATGAGACGAACATTTTGACGTTAGTTTCATCTCTCTGCTACATTCCTAGAGGAAGTTAGGAAATGATGTGGGCTTCATTGACAATTGGTCAACCTTCTGGAGAAAACCTGGCCTGATAGGAAGAGATGGCATCCATCCTACTTTGGCTGGTGCATCTCTCCTATCAAAAAACATGGCAGAGTCACACTTATGACCTCTCAGAGATGAGACCATGTTGCAGAGCTGCAGTCCTCCACGCTCCTCTGCGCTTGCTCTAAGACAGTTTCCCTGCCATTACTGTTATGACAGCTGTTTTAATCACTTAGATAACTGCTATGGCTTTTGTAATAGTGATAAACATTATTCCATAGAGACTGTGTCAGTACCCCGACCCAAAGCTCACTTAGATATTAACACAAAAACAAATAAGTGAGGTGTCAACCATAGAAATCTTATTAAAATAAAACCTTCAAATGTAGTGGTTTTAAAACATCAGAGAATCAGATGTGGTCTCTTAAATATTAGATCACTGAGGTCCAAATCTTTACTGGTGAACGACCTTATAACAGAAAATCAGATTGATTTATTCTGTCTAACTGAGACATGGCTACGTGATGAAGAATATGTCAGTTTAAATGAGTCCACTCCTCCCAGTCATTCAAATATTCATATACCACGTGACACAGGCCGTGGTGGTGGTATAGCAGCTATTTATCATTCCTGTCTCCAAATCAATCACAGACCAAAGGCTAAATATACTTCTTTTGAAAGCCTTACTCTAAATTTATCTCATACTGATTCAAAAACCGGCCAGACAGTCCTGTTTGTGATAATTTACCGTCCTCCAGGCCCATACTCTGAATTCTTATCAGAATTCTCTGAGTTCATATCAAACTTGGTCCTTAGCTCTGATAAAATAATCATTGTAGGTGATTTTAATATCCATGTTGACAAAGAGAGTGATAGTCTTAGCTCAGCTTTTATGTCATTAATAGATTCAGTTGGCTTTATTCAGTCTGTTAATGAAGCTACCCATCATTTTAATCACACTCTTGATTTGGTTTTAGCATATGGCCTTGATATTAATGAACTGAAAGTTTTTCCTGAAAATCCATTTTTATCCGACCACTTCTTAGTAACTTTCAGCATCCTCCTGGAAGATTCTGTGTTTTGCAGCAAAATTGTGAGCAGTAGAAATCTGTCCAGTGGTTCCGTGGCTAAATTCAAAGAAGCCATTCCTACTTTCTTAAGCTTAATAAATCGGCCAACTGATAACTGTGATATTAGCTTTAGCCCCACTCAGCTGGATCAGCTTGTTGATGACTCAGCCAGTCTACTAAGATCCACTCTGGACTCAATTGCCCCACTGAGACTAAAAAGAATTAAACGTCAGAGGACAGCTCCTTGGTTTAATTCAGAGACTCGTACACTTAAACAAACCCGTAAATTAGAGAGAATGTGGCGCTCTGATAAAAGGGAAGAGTCACGTATACTTTGGCGAGAGAGTCATAATAACTACATGAGAGCCTTAAAACATGCCCGAGCTGCCTACTACTCCTCACTTATTGAAGAAAATAGAAACAACCCCAGATATCTCTTCAGCACTGTAGCCAGGCTGACACAGAGTCAGAGCTCTATTGAGCCTGTGATTCCTCTAGCCCTGAGCTGTGAGGACTTTATGAGCTTTTTCAATGATAAAATTCTGAAAATTAGAGATAAAATTAGCAACTCTTCATCTCCAGCTGAACCTGTCGTACCTCTAAATGTAGTAGTAGTTAGACCTGAGTTACACAGTTTCTCTACGATTAGCCTTCAGGAGCTAAATTCTCTGGTCTCCTCCTCTAAATCATCAACCTGCCTTTTAGACCCAATTCCAACTAAACTGTTCAAGGAGGTCTTTCCTCTAGTTTGTCCATTGTTTCTGGAGACAGTAAATATATCTCTATCAACAGGCTACGTACCACAGTCTTTTAAAACAGCAGTAATCAAACCCATCCTTAAGAAACCTAACCTCGATTCAGGAACATTAGCTAACTACAGGCCTATTTCTAACCTTCCATTTGCCTCAAAGATCCTGGAGAAAGTAGTAGCTGATCAGCTAGGTGACTTCCTTCAAGACAATAACCTGCTTGAGGACTTTCAGTCAGGATTTAGAGCTCATCACAGCACAGAGACTGCTCTAGTTAAAGTAACCAATGATCTACTCTCAGCTTCAGATAAAGGACTGCTCTCTGTTCTTGTTTTGTTAGATCTAAGTGCAGCTTTTGACACCATTGACCATGGTGTTCTTATACAGATATCTGGCACAATGGGCTCTCTCCCTCTCTCTCTCTCTCTCTCTCTGTCTCTCTGTCTCTCTCTCTCTCTCTCTCTCTCTCTCTCTCTCTCTCTCTCTCTCTCTCTCTCTCTCTCTCCACATCTGCTTTTGCCCCTTTTGTTTGCTCCTGTACTCGTCTCTGGCTCTTGTCTTGTAGGTGGTCTGGGATCCTTGGTGTAGACTGCCTGCTGCTGTGGAGCCATGAAGCCTCAAAACTACAGTTATAAACATGACACATAGTTGGCCATTTTATTAGGAACACTCCATTCCCATTATCATTATAGCTGTTCATGTAGATGTTAGCATGATCTCCATATCCATGATCGTTACATCTACAGTATCTATATTTTAATTACCACATAGTCATGAGGTCCCTCTGAAAATGGGATGTCACATCTCAAGAGGCCTTTAACACATTTATATTTAATGGAGACAAATATGGTTGGGATGCACTTGTGGTCTGGGCACCCATGAGTTCGTCACTACCATAAATTCTTATTTTCAGTAAGAATATCTAAGATTATACTTCTAGAAAATGATCACCACAACCATTCAGACATGAGGACCCTCTTGAAAATGAGATGTAGCATCTCAAGAGGCTAACCTCTAATAAATCAGACGACAGGTATATGGTACATTATCAGGATTCAAAAAAAGGAAGAGACTCAGGTGCAGAGAGAGAAAACCAGGACAAAAAATGTGATCAAAAACAAAGTTCTTTACTTGAAAATGCAAGACGAATCCAAACAAGGTCCATTCCAAAAGCAAAGTACAAAAGTCCCAAAAGGTTAACAAAGGCAATATTCCTTAAACAAAAGGTTCCAAAAATCCAAACAAGTTAATTCCAAACGAAAAGTACAACAGTCTTTAGAGTTCAAAGTAACCCCCCCAAAAAAAGACAAACAAAAGCTCTCTTAGGCTGAGCAGCATGACCAAAAGAGAAACTCAGACAATCTGACAGAGGGCTGGTGAAAAAAACATGGTATTTATACCCAGGTGAGGTAGATTGCCAATCAGTCACAGGTGAGTGATGTCAAAGGCGGGAAAAGAACAAAGACAGGAAGTAAAACTAGACATCACACAAAGGCAACAGGATATTCAAAATAAAACCGGAACTGAACACAAAATACACTAATGATCATGAGAACATTACAGTACCCTCCCCTCAAGGGACGGCTCCTGACGTCCCTGGTTGTTCAGCACGGTGCTGTTGAAAGTCTCTGATCAAGGTGCGATCAATAATGTCTCTAGCAGGGACCCAGGACCTCTCCTCGGGTCCATAACCCTCCCAGTCAACAAGGTATTGTAGACCACCCCCTGCGGCGCATACAGACAGCAGGCGTTTCACAGTGTATACAGGCCCACCATCAATAACTGGGGGTGGAGGGGGTTTGGAGGAGGGAACAAGGGAACTGACCCTGATGGGCTTGATCTTAGACACATGAAAAGTTGGATGAACTTTCATAGTCTTGGGGAGTTTGAGCTGCACAGCCACTGGGTTCACAATCCTAGTGAGAGGAAAGGGCCCAACAAACCTTGGTGCCAATTTAGACTCCAGATGCAATGGGAGATCTTGTGTGGAAAGCAAGACTCTCTGACCAACCCTGTAGCCAGGCGTAGGAGAACGGTGGTTGTCTGCTGACTCCTTGTATCGGCTGGAGGTTCAAGAAGAGTTGCTCGAGCCTTTCTCCAGGTAGTGTGGCAGCGGCGACCAAAGCCATGGCTGATGGAACCACTGCCTCCTCCTCAACTTCAGGAAACAAAGGTGGTTGATAACCATACACACACTGAAAAGGGGAGAGTCCTGTAGCAGAGACAGGGAGAGAATTGTGAGCATATTCAATCCAGATCAAATACTTGCTCCAGAGGGAGGGGTTTTGGGATACAGAACAGCGGAGCCCTGTCTCCAGCTCTTGATTGTAGCGTTCAGTCTGACCATTAGACTGTGGATGATATCCCGAGGACAGACTAGCAGTGGCTCCAATCAGTCTACAAAACTCCTTCCAAAACTTAGAAGCGAACTGGGGGCCCCGGTCAGACACCACATCCTGAGGGAGACCATGCAATCGAAAGACATTAGATAGCATGACCTCAGCTGTCTCCTTGGCAGAGGGGAGCTTCGGCAGAGGAACAAAATGAGCCATTTTAGAAAATCTGTCGACAATGGTAAGAATAACAGTGTTACCTTCTGAGGGAGGCAGTCCAGAAACAAAGTCTATAGATATGTGTGACCAGGGTCGCCGAGGAACAGGTAAAGGGTGAAGTAAACCAGCTGGTCTATGGCGGGAGGTCTTATTCTGTGCACAAACCTGGCAGGCAGTGATATACTCCTTAGCATCCTCCTTCAGTGTGGGCCACCAGAAACGCTGTCTCAGAAGGCTGATGGAGCGTGTCACCCCTGCATGACAGCTGAGTCTTGAAGAGTGTCCCCACTGCAGAACCTTAGAGCGAAGCTTGGGCATGACAAACAGTCGATTCTCAGGACAGGCCTCAGGAATCTCCTTTCCTACCAATGACTGCCTGACCTCTTCAGCTATGCTCCATGTTATAGCTGCAACAACACAGGAGGGTGGAAGAATGGTCTCAGGGGTCCTTGGAGACTCCTCCCGCTCAAATTGACGAGACAAGGCGTCTGGCTTGACATTCCTGGAGCCAGGGCGATAAGAGAGGGTGAAATCGAACCGATTAAAAAAAAGGGCCCACCTGGCTTGACGTGAGTTCAGTCGTTTAGCCGTCCTGATATACTCAAGATTCTTGTGGTCCGTCCACACAAGAAATGGCTGTCCTGCCCCTTCTAGCCAATGCCTCCACTCTTCCAAGGCCAACTTGACAGCTAAAAGCTCCCGATTTCCCACATCATAGTTCTGCTCAGAGGAAGAAAGTTTTCTGGAAAAGAAAGCACAGGGATGAACTTTTCTATCCTTGGGAGAGCGCTGAGAAAGGACAGCTCCCACTCCCACATCTGAAGCATCAACTTCCACGATGAATTGCAACTTAGGATCTGGCAGGGTAAGGATTGGAGCAGAAGAGAACCGCTGTTTGAGGTTTTTAAAAGCCTTCTCTGCCTCAGAGCTCCATGTAAACCTTGTTCCTGGAGAAGTGAGAGAGTGTAAGGGGGCTGCTACAGAGCTATAGTTCCTAATAAAACGTCTGTAAAAATTGGCAAACCCCAAAAATCTTTGTAGTTGTTTTCTGTCAGTAGGGACAGGCCATTCAGTGACAGCACTAACCTTGTCTGAGTCCATTTTGAAACTGCCAGGTGCCACAATGAACCCCAGAAATGAAACAGAGCGCTGGTGGAAGTCACATTTCTCTGCCTTGACGAACAGTTGATTCTCCAGCAGCCGCTGAAGAACCTGACGGACATGTTGCACATGCTCCTCCTCAGACTTGGAAAAAATCAATATATCATCAAGGTAGACAAAAACAAACTTGTCTAACATGTCCCTTAAGACATCATTAACCAAGGCCTGAAAAACTGCAGGGGCATTTGTGAGGCCAAAAGGAAGAACTAGATATTCATAGTGGCCACTAGGTGTGTTAAAGGCCGTCTTCCATTCATCCCCCTCTCTTATACGAACTAGATGGTAGGCATTCCTTAAATCCAGTTTAGTGAAAATGGATGCCCCTTGTAGTTGTTCAAAAGCAGAAGACATAAGAGGAAGGGGGTACCTGTTCTTTACTGTGACTTCGTTGAGACCTCTGTAGTCAATACAAGGACGCAGTGTTTTGTCCTTCTTACCCACGAAGAAGAAACCTGCGCCAGCAGGTGAGGAGGAGGGCGGATGATTCCTGCAGCCAGGGAACTCTGAATGTACTCATCCATGGCCTCCTTTTCAGGAGCTGACAGGGAGTAGAGACGACCCTTAGGGGCACGGCTCCAGGCAGAAGGTCAATAGCACAATCATATGGCCGATGGGGAGGCAACGAGGTGGCCGGGACTTGTTGAACACCTCCTTAAGGTCCAGGTAGACAGAAGGGACACGAGAGATCTGGGAAATCTGAGGAGTCAGAGTTCTTGGTAGGGGAACAAGGTGAGGCAGACATGAGACACGATGAGTGGCATGATTCACTCCAACCCAAAATAATCCCAGTTGACCAGTCAATATGTGGATTGTGTGTCTTTAACCATGGGTGACCCAAAACAATCGGAAACTCAGGTGAGTCAATTACGAAGAACGAAAGCATCTCAGAATGGTTACCTGACATGGTAAAACTTAAGACAGGGGTACGTTGAGTGATGTAGCAAAGGAGCCGGCCATCCAGTGCAGTGGTCTCCCGAGGACAAGGCAAGGGTTCTAAGGACAGCCCTAGCTTCTCAGCTAACCCACTGTCCATAAAACTTCCATCTGCTCCTGAATCAATAAACACAGATAGCTCCAGGGAACACCCAGAAATAGTCAGTTGAGCATTAGATATAGGTCTGGAGGGATTTTGTGAAATGGAAGTTTGACTCACCAATAACCCTCGTCCTATTGATGAGCTTGATCTTTTACTGGACATGCAGCAAGGAGGTGGCCCAGCTGTCCACAATAGAAGCATCTTCCTTCCTTCAGGCGCCGCTGGCGTTCCTCTGGGGATAGACGGGTGCGTCCAACTTGCATGGGCTCCTCCTGTCCATAAGAGGAAGCCATTGTGTTGTTTTCAGAAGTTACGGGAGTAAAGGATGAGGAAGAATCTGGAGACAAAGGTGGTCTTTCCAGGAGGTATGGGGGTCTGCGGGATCTGCGGGTCCGCTCCATTCTTCTCTCCTGAAGTCTGTTGTCAATCTTAATAGCCAGGGCAACTAAAGAATCAAAATCAGGGGGCAAATCCAATGGTGCTAGATTGTCCTTAATGTCCTCAGACAAACTATGCAAAAAAGTGTCTCTAAGGGAGTTTTCATCCCATTCACTCTCTGCTGCTAGAGTGCGGAAGCGGATAGCATGGTCTGACACTCTGCTGCTTCCTTGTCGCAGGGTCAGCAGCCCTCTGGCTGCCTCTCTGCCTGGAGTGCGGTGATCAAAAACCTTGCGAAGGGCCTCAGAAAAACTCTTTACAGTCTGACATGAGAGGGACTGCTTATCCCACTCTGCTGTAGCCCACTCACGAGCTCTTCCAGTAAGGTGGGTTATGATGAAGGCTACTCGAGAGCTCTCAGTTGGGTATGAGTGAGGTTGTAGCTCAAAAGTCATCGAGCAGAGTGACAAAAAGGAGCGGCAGGTTGAGGAATCTCCATCATACCTCTCAATGTTGGGAAGGCGAGGCTCTGAACGAAATGAAGCTTGAGCCTCAGGAACACATGGTACAGGAGAAGGCTGAGAGGATGGTAAAGATGGTGGAGGTTTCAGAACACTTAACATCTGTTGCAGTTGCTTGGTTAACTCCTGAATTTGGTTGGTCATGGCAGTTTGAAAAGAGTCTTGCCTGACATGAAGCTCCTGAACACCTCCACAAAGAGAAGATAATTGCTGCTCATGTTCATGAAGTCTTTTACCTTGGCGCGGAGAGCTGGGAAGTGTGTCCTCCTCTGCTGAGTCTGTCATGGTCAGATTGTACTATCAGGATTCAAAAAAAAGGAAGAGACTCAGGTGCAGAGAGAGAAAACCAGGACAAAAAATGTGATCAAAAACAAAGTTCTTTACTTGAAAATGCAAGACGAATCCAAACAAGGTCCATTCCAAAAGCAAAGTACAAAAGTCCCAAAAGGTTAACAAAGGCAATATTCCTTAAACAAAAGGTTCCAAAAATCCAAACAAGTTAATTCCAAACGAAAAGTACAACAGTCTTTAGAGTTCAAAGTAACCCCCCCAAAAAAAGACAAACAAAAGCTCTCTTAGGCTGAGCAGCATGACCAAAAGAGAAACTCAGACAATCTGACAGAGGGCTGGTGAAAAAAACATGGTATTTATACCCAGGTGAGGTAGATTGCCAATCAGTCACAGGTGAGTGATGTCAAAGGCGGGAAAAGAACAAAGACAGGAAGTAAAACTAGACATCACACAAAGGCAACAGGATATTCAAAATAAAACCGGAACTGAACACAAAATACACTAATGATCATGAGAACATTACAGTACATGAACCTGTTCCTAACTTTAGTTCTTATTCTAGTCCACTTGTCTCCTCTTACCTCCCTTCCTTCACCCTCACACCATCACAGCATGGTGTGGATTTGCTGTTCATCATGAGACTGGGATCCACATTCAAGATTTCCTGCTGCTTAACAGAAGGTTTTTTATTGAGCCATGATGGAGGGATTCATGATTGGCTATATGGATTCATGTTGGGTGCTGGATGTATATATTTGTATATATATGTATATGTGTATCTTTATATGTATGTATCTATGCATATATGTGTATCCATAAAATGAAGAGCTTTACGCTCTGTTGTAAAGTGTCTTGATATAACACTTGTTATGAATTGGCGCTATACAAATAAAGATTGATTGATTGATTGATTGATTGAAGTTACAGCTATTGTAGTGTTTTTTGTCAATGGTGGCGCTAGAGAGCACATTTTGGCATGTTTGGGGTTATTTTTATCATTTCATGAGTTCTTTTGGCAAGTGTGTGTTTTGGTCTGGCTGTGAGCTTGTTTTGGGGGCCAAATCATTGTGCAAAGTGGGGATTATCGAGTGAGCTTTTATTTTGAAGGTCATATTGCCTACTTCCTGTTTGAGATAGGATGTCAGCGCTTGATTTGTGGGTCTCGAAGGGCAAGGACCTGTTGGTGCTGTTTCTTTTATCACTCCTCAAAGGTGGTCCTCTCTTCCAGAGGACATTTACATACAGATCTCAGTTGGACATGTTTATATGTTGTTGTTTTTTTCACATTTTGGCATGTTGGGGATTATGTTTTTATTTTTATCATTTTATGAGTTCTTTTACATCATTTGGCATGTGTGTATGTTTTGGTCTGGCTGTGAGATTTACTGGGGGGTCAAATCATTGTGCAAAGTGAGGATTATCGAGTGAGCTTTTAGTATGAGGGGCATATTTCCGACTTCCTGTTTGAGGTAGGTCAGTAATGTCAGCGCGTGATTTTTCTGTCTTGAAGGGGGCAAGGACCTCTTGTCATTTTGGTATTTTTGGGGTTCAGTGTGATCACAGATAGACCCTGCTTTAGTTTTTCTGTGTCAGAGAACAGCTGCAGTGAACCTGTCAATCAGTGAGTGACATCATCAGCTGTGAACATCAAGGGCAGATTAGAATTCCATCACTCTGAGGGCCTGCACTCCGAGTGGAAACTTTTTTAAACAACTCCTCATAGTTGCCACAATTTTGACCAAAACTCTCTAAAAATATGACCTTTTTGTGTGAAATTTTGTCAGGAATCCAACCGTGTCATTTTTAAATCCATAGGAGTTATTGTTTTCTTTGTACATGCCCAACTGACACAGGATGTCTGATTCTGAGATTTCCTCTCCTATTCATTTGATAGGGGAGGCAGGGAGGGCTTCACAAACTTTGAGGGCTCGTCATTCAGAAACCGTTTGAGAAACAACAAATCCCTTCATAACTTTTGTTCATCAATGTCTCCTCTATCATCTGTCCACATTTCAAGCTGATACCATTTATGGTATCAGAGAAGATAATTTTTCCGTTGGCCGTATTTTTCACCTATAATTTTACTTTGAAGGGCAAATTGCAAACTCAGTGTGTCAGTGCAAGATTTGTGGGTCTTGATGAGACAAACATTTTGACGTTGGTTTCATCTCTCTACTACATTCCTAGTGGCCGTGAGGTCCATTTTAGTGTTTCCAGGTGGCGCTAGAGAGCACATTTTGGAATGTTGGGGGTTAGTTTTTCCATTGTATAAAATTTTTTGGCATCCCGGAGATGTGTGCCGGTTTTGGTGAGTTTTTGAGCATGTTTAGGGGGTCAAATTAAGATTTAAAGACCGGTGAGAACAATAATAAGAAGAAAGAAACGAAGCAAGAACAATAGGGTCCTCGCCCAAAGGGAAGGAATAATAAAATTTATTTGTATAGCACCTTTAAAAACATTGGTTTACAAAGTGCTTTGACAGCAGTCAGGAACATAAGATAACAAAGCACAAGAGTTTAAACACAAGGAAAAAAGAACAACCGAAAAAGGTTCAATAAAATCAAAGAACAGTTAGGACATACACAAATAGCAAAATTAAGCTGAGAGAGTTCCACAACATATCACAAAAATCAGTTAACCCCAAAAGAACACGGACACAGAGGAGGCCCTGACCCCATGGGGCCGGAGACACAACACACCAGGATACAGCAACACAAATCAGGATGCAGTTTACACTCAGGTGTAAACTGCATCCTGATGATGCCAACTAACATCATAGGTGCCATGTCCAGTGGCTCCAGCCCCATGATTCAAAGGCCCCCTCCATGTGTCATAGGTAGCGATGGTCCGCTGACACCCGAGGCTCCGACACATGCGCCGTAGCTCATGAAGCAAACGTATCGAAGCACTGTGCCGGAGCGTGTATCGGTCACGTGATGAGTGACGTCCGAAACAGTTGAGTGTATCGAACCACTGCTGTGGCTCGGACATCAAACGAAACACCTGATTGGCTCGGTTTGTCATGTGAATCGTTTGGCGGAATGGAGCGTGTTCAGGGATAGGATATCCAATAAATAGGCGCTCATTTCAAAAAAAATGTGCAGAGTAGGTTGGTTTTGTGCTGTTGTTGCTATTAGTTTGTTGAGAGTTAGATTGCGTGTAGTAAATAAGTTTAGTTAATTCATATAGACAGATAGATAGATTGATAGATTGTAGGTAGTTATTTTCAGATAGATAGATTGATAGATAGAAAGGTAGGTACTTAGGTAGGTAGATAGAAAGATAGACAGATAGATAGATAGATATAATATATAGATAATATAGATATATAGATAAGATAGCTATATAGATAATATATAGATATAGATAATATATATAGATAAGATAGATTATAGAATATATAGATAAGAAAGATTTATATAGATACGATTTACATATACTGTATATATATATATATATATATATACAGAGAGAGAGATAGATATTTATAGATATAGATAAGGCAGATATAGTTATATTATAGCTATGCAGAGAGAGCGATAGATAGATAGATATATTCTATATTTATATAGAGAAAGGGAGAGAGAGATAGGCCATCTACCTCGATATATATCTATATATATCTGGATAGATGGAGCCGCAGCGGGAACCAACCCGAAAAAGGTCCCGTGCATGGGACCATTTCCAGCTGTTGCCGGATAATAAGGTATGTACGTCTGTTACTTTGATTCAATCTGCTTTAGGCCTATACTGGATTCCCTACAAAAAAAACAGCGGCCATTTTACCTCACACCACATGGGAACTGCTACTCTAATGCTATGTCATTCAGTTTGTTTGACTTTGGTCATTCAGTATTATCCATAACTAATACCAAAGTTACAAAATGACACAATCAAACTGGCTGATTAATATTTTACAGGTCCAGTGTATGCTGTGTGATGCGAGGCTGTCATACACAAATAACACTTTTTCAATGCTGAGGTATGTCTGTAATGTCTTCTTGTTAATATCCCCTGTGAATTTCTGTTTCTCCTTTTGTCATCTGAGCTCTGTTAACACAGAAATTTCCCAACCTTGGAATCAATAATGTTTGATCTTCTCTTAATTATCTTATTTTATCTTAGGCACTTGAGGGCCAAGCATGATGGAGACACTGATCCGGCACCAGAGAGCCGGCAGCAGCCAACTGTTGCCACCAACCCAGGTAGGCCATTGCAGTTATACAGGATAAATAATGTTAAGATGTTTTTTTTTTATTGGCCTATGATGCTAAGCATGTTTAAGCTAAATTATGGTGTTATATACGGATATTTTTCAGGCAATAGAAAGCGGGATCTTGATAATGCCCTGGTCAGTTTCATTATCAAGGACTCCCAGCCGTTCTCTGTGGTGGAAGATGATGGATTTCAAGAGCTTGTGGCAAAGTTGGACCCCTCATACGCTCTTCCAATAAGAAAGGCTGTCAAGGACATGGTGGTTGCCAGGTATGAGGAGGAGAGGGAGAAGGCAAAAGCTGAGCTCAAGGACGTTGAGACTGTGAGTCTCCCTGCTGATATTTGGACCTCACTGAACACGGAAGCATATTTGGCTGTAACTTGCCACTATGTCAACCAAAAGGATGAGTTGGCCACTCTTCTTCTGGGCGCCAAGGCCTTTCCAAGGTCCCACACAGCAGCCAATATTGCCACTGAAATAGCTTCACTGATGGCAGAGTGGGGACTTACCCAGAGGATTCGGTGCATTGTCACAGATGCAGCCAGCAATATGAATGCCGCAGTCAACACCCTAACTTTAAGGCATCCAAAATGCATTGCACACTGCCTCAACCTTGTGGTGAAAAATGCTATGGAAGCTACTCCTGGCCTGGAGAACATCAGAACAGCTACCAGGAGGATTGTCACCTACTTTCGGACAAGTACAACAGCAAAACAAAGGCTCGCCCAAGTGCAACACCAACTGGGCAGAACTCCAAAAAAAATGCTTTTAGAGGTGGAGACAAGATGGAACAGCACATTTGACATGCTGCAACGCATTTATGAAGAAAAAGATGCAGTGGCAGCAGCTCTGGTGTCTCTAAACACAGAGGTGACTCCCCTGACAAACCAGGCCCATGAGAACATTGAAGAATGCCTCAAGGTGTGTAATAGCCAGAGAACCAGAGAAATGCTTTATGTGCACCATATTACTATGTAGTTGGTTTATTTAATTGTTGTTGTCCAGTCATTTCAGCTGCTGTCTGCATTCCAAGTGGCTACTCAGGAGCTGTCGGAGGAGAAGCGAGTCAGTGGCTCAAAGGTCATACCCCTGTACAGAGTGTTGCGACACAGCATCGAACAAATCTCAGCACAAGTAACGACTCCAATGGCTTTAGGCCTTGCTCAAAATGTATTGAGATGCTTGGGGACAGACTTCTGGATAAAGAAAAAGAAGGCTCCCTAGCAATATCTACACTACTGGATCCAAGATTCAAAACTTTGGGGTTTTTCAATCCAAGAATGGCAGCTGCTGCCAAGGACCATCTGATAAACGAATGTACAAAAGTCATTAATATCAGAACTGCCAGGCAAAGGCAGCAGCTGCCAGCACCAGCTCCTCCTCAGACTCAGCCTCACCCTCAGCCACCTCCACCAGCACCACCACAGCCTCATCCTCCACCACCACCACAGCCTCATCCTCCACCACAAGCGGCAGTCTCCACAGGTATTTAACTGTTATTCTTTTATCAGTGCAAAATGAATAATGACATTTCTTGAGATAATAATCTAAAATTATTTTTCAGGAGTTGACCTGTGGAGATTGCTGGATGATGATGCAAACAGAGCCAGGCAAACACAAAGTGCCACTGCAGACGCAATAGTTGAAGTCAATAGATACCTGGCTGAGCCACCACTCAGAAGAAGTGAAAATCCACTAGCGTACTGGGCCATGCACAAAAATGTCTTTCCAAACTTGTATGACCTGGCAAAACACTTTCTTTGCACCCCAGCCTCATCTGTGCCATGTGAAAGAATATTCTCAAAGGCAGGAGAAATTGTTTCGAAAAAAAGAAACAGACTAAATCCTAAGACTGTTGAAATGTTGTTGTTTTTAAATAAAAATTCATAAGTTCCACAAGCACACACATCCCCAGTTTTCAAGCACACACATCCCCAGTTTTCAAGCACACACATCCCCAGTTTTCAAGCACACATATCCCCAGTTTTCAAGCACACATATCCCCAGTTTTCAAGCACACATATCCCCAGTTTTCAAGCACACACATCCCCAGTTTTCAAGCACACACATCCCCAGTTTTCAAGCACACATATCCCCAGTTTTCAAGCACACATATCCACAGTTTTCAAGCACACACATCCCCAGTTTTCAAGCACACATATCCATAGTTTTCAAGCACACACATCCCCAGTTTTCAAGCACACCATCTTCACCCAGTCATGACCCCTTTTCACTTAATCCCAAAACATACATTGTAAAAATCCATGACATAATGTGTATTCGCACCAGTCATGAGTAAAAAAAAATTGCCAATACCAGTATTGAAGACAAGCTGTTTTGGTTTGAAAGAATTACGTGGTTTATGACGTATGAACCACTTTACTGTTTCATTACATATGGAAAGCGTCTCATTGCTTTCTTTGGCTGTCAGCTTAGAGCTCAGCCTTTGAAGTTAATCAACACGGAGAACCCGGTAGAGGTTCTCTTTAACAGAGTTGCATTCAGTACTGAAGATCCAACATAACATGATAGACTACTCTGAGTAAAGTAAAACAGTTACTGTAGGGCTAAGCATCATAACATGAGAATTATATATCACACAGAATTGTATCACTTACAAGTGCTTTGTAGTGAAGTGGTACTATAATGGACTCGCAACTGGCGTTTACGAGTTCGATTCCCGTCCAAACATGTCAAAAATCATATATTTCAATTAAAAATAATAATAGACATCTGGCCTCAAAATCTTTTAAGCTATGTGATATTTAGATTTGTTTTAGGGTGTAATATGACTAATGTTAGACTTAATTATGGAGCACAATAAAATTTATTTTATTGTGCGAGTGAGCGTGAAACCATACATCCATGCAGTGTGCGCAAACAAAAACCCATGAGCGACTCAAAACCCAAATGACTCATGAAACAATGAATTCATCATTTCAATTGCACTTCATTTTATTGACCACTAGATGACCTACTCGAGCATTGTATCATTGAAGCCTCGAGCAATGAAGCATTTTTTCAAATCAGGTGTCGGAGCCTCAACAAAGCCTCGAGCGCCCATCACTAGTCATAGGAACCCAGACAATACAGGAACACTGCTACTAAAATGAGACCATGAGGACCAAATAAAAACCAAAGCAATATAAAAAGACAATATAAAATAGAAGAGATGAAAAAGAGAACAATAACACAGGGACCTTAAAAGATTTCCATAAAGAGATTAAAAGTATGACATAATAAATAAAACAATCTGAATTAAAAGTAAATAAAGACACTAGTCTGTTAAAATAACAAATAAGAAGTCAATAAAAAATGTAGCTAAAATGATTAGAAAAGTACCATCAAATAAAAGGATCAAAAAGACTAAGACACAAATAAAAGGAAAAACGACTAAAACAGGGAAAGAAGGAAAATAAAAGACTAAAAAGAGACTAAAAGGACTAAAATGAGACTAAAATGAGACTAAAATGAGACGGCATCACATAAAAGCAATTCTGTAAAAATATGTTTTTAAAAGTGACTTAAAAGAAGCAACAGACTCCGCACACCTTATCTCCTCTGGCAGGTCGTTCCAAAGTCGAGGAGCTCTGATGGAGAAAGCTCTGTCACCTTTAGTTTTGAGCCTCGACTTTGGAACGACCAGGAGGCCCTTGCCAGAGGATCTGAGGCTGCGTGCTGGCTGATAAGGGGTTAAAAGCTCTGAAATGTAGCTGGGGGCCAAGCCCATGAGTGATTTAAAAGTAATCAATAAAATCTTAAACTCAATTCTAAAACTGACAGGAAGCCAGTGTAGGGAGGCTAAAACTGGAGTGATGTGATGACGTCTACTAAAACCTGTTAAAAGCCTAGCTGCTGCATCCCGGACCAGTTGGAGGCGAGAAAGAGATTTTTTGTTTATAGCGGGAAGGAGGGAGTTGCAATAGTCCAGTCTGGAGAAGATTAGGGCATGAATTATTTTAATGAGGTCTTGAGGGGAGAGGATATTTTTGATTTTTGCAATTGATCGTAGGTGAGAGAAACAGGACTGGACGGTTTTATTGATGTGGGATGAGAAGGTGAGATCTGAATCAAAAATTACTCCTAAATTTCTTGCTGATTGTTTGATGTTTATTGAAAGTGTGCCAAGACTGGACTGTATGAGAGGGGGGTTGTTGATGTTAAACAGGATTATTTCGGATTTTGTGTTATTGAGTTGCAGGGAATTTTCTACCATCCAACTGTTGATGTCCCTGAGACAGTCCATGACAGCAGCTAGGCCCTGTGGGTCCTCAGGTCTCAGGGGAAGGTATAACTGTGTGTCGTCTGCGTAGCAGTGAAAGGAGACTTGGTGGCGCTGAATTATTTGGCCAAGGGGCAGCATGTAAATAGAAAATAAAATCGGGCCTAAAACTGAACCCTGCGGTACACCACAGGCAACAGCAGCAGTAGAGGAGCTGTGGTTGCCTATGGTGACCGCACAGGTTAGCTCTAAAAGATAAGACCGAAACCAGCTAAGTGCAGTGCCTCTAATACCCACCCAGTTGCTCAGACGTTCAATTAAAACGGCGTGATCCACTGTGTCAAAAGCTGCACTGAGATCTAAAAGGATTAAAATTGAATGAAGTCGAAATGTCCAGAATGAAGTCTAAATGTCCAGAATAAAGTGTTGAAATATTCAGAATAAAGTCGAAATGTCCAGAATTAAGTCGAAATGTCCAGAATGAAGTGGAAATGTCCAAAATAAAGTGTTGAAATGTCCAGAATGACGTCAAAATGTCCAGAATTAAGTCGAAATGTCCAGAATGAAGTCGAAATGTCCAGAATGAAGTGGAAATGTCCAAAATAAAGTGTTGAAATGTCCAGAATAAAGTCGAAATGTCCAGAATAAAGTCGAAATGTCCAGAATAAAGTCGAAATGTCCAAAATTAAGTCGAAATGTCCAGAATGAAGTGGAAATGTCCAAAATAAAGTGTTGAAATGTCCAGAATAAAGTCGAAATGTCCAGAATTAAGTCGAAATGTCCAGAATGAAGTGGAAATGTCCAAAATAAAGTGTTGAAATGTCCAGAATGACGTCGAAATGTCCAGAATAAAGTCGAAATGTCCAGAATGAAGTCGAAATGTCCAGAATAAAGTTGAAATGTCCAGAATAAAGTTGAAATGTCCAGAATGTGGCGTGTGTCAAGGGTGGGCAGGAGGGGGAATATAGAGACCTGACGGAGGCCTTTGTGGACTACAGCGATAGGAACTGTCTCCTCCTAAACCCCTCCAAGACCAGGGAGATGGTGATTAACTTCCAGAGGAAGAAAACGGCTCCTCTCCAGCCTGTCATCATCAGGGGGACTGCCATTGAGCAGGTGCAGTCCTATAAGTACCTGGGAGTCCATCTGGACGAGAAGCTGGACTGGGCCCTGAACACCAACGCTGTCTACAAAAAGACTCAGAGCAGGCTCTTTTTCTTGAGGAGACTCAGGTCGTTCGATGTGTGCAGCAGAATGCTGCACATGTTCTACAAGTCAGTAGTGGCAAGTGTCCTGTTCTATGCAGCAGTCTGCTGGGGAAACAGCGTCATGGACAAGGATGCTAAGCGGCTGAACAAGCTTGTGAAGAAGGCAGGCTCAGTACTGGGTAGGACACCAGACTCACTGGAGACTGTTGTGGAGGGACGCACACTCAGCAAGATACAGGCCATAATGGACAATGTGCGCCACCCTCTTCACAACACCCTGGCAGGCCAGAAAAGCAGCCGCAAGGATCTGTTCTGCTCATGGACATGCAGGAATGAACGGTTTATGAGCACTTTTGTCCCTACTGCAATTAGGCTCTACAACTCAGTGAACGGACACTGGTGACACCTTTCTAATATTTTCTTATGCTTTTAGCTCTTCATAATTTATTTAATATATGTGTCTTCGCTGTTTTTTAACCTGTGTTACTCACCTTTCTCATGATGTGTTTTTAACTTGATTGTTTGTATGAGCAATAACGGGATATCTTGAATTTCCCTTCGGGGATCAATAAAGTATCTATCTATCTATCTATCTATCTATCTATCTATCTATCTATCTATCTAATGAAGTCGAAATGTCCAGAATAAAGTCGAAATGTCCAGAATGAGGTCGGCATACAATGTCTGTCGACTTCATTCTCAAAAATTTCGCTTTTTTCAACACTCTTTGTCAAAATTTTGACAACAATTCAACTTTGAGAATTAAATTGTCATTCAACTTTATTCTCAAAATTTTTACTTTCATCCTGAAATTTCTACTTTAATGTCAATTTCTACAAAATTATTTTCTCCATCTACCAATGCCCTCATACTCTTTAAAGTCAACATGCAGTTTAATTCAACTTTATTTTTTACATTCGACTTTTATCACTAAATTGTATTTTGACTTTATTCTCATCATTTCAACTTTAATCTCAAAATTTCAACTTGAATGTCGTAATTTTGACTTTTCGACTTTAACTTCCAAACATTATTTTCTCCATCTAACATGGCCCTTACAACCAAAGAGTATTGGAGGCATGTTAGATGGAGACAATACTTTTTGGGAAGTCAACATTAAAGTTGAAATTCTGAGAATAAAGTTGAAATTTCAAGAATAAAGTTGAAATGTTGAGAATGAAGTTGAATAACACTTTTGTGATGAAAGTCAAAATGTTGAGAATAAAGACGAGATACAAAATTTCAACTTTATTTTTCAGATTTCCACTTTTATCACTAAATTGTATTTTGATTTTATTCTCATCATTTCAACTTTAATCTCAAATTTTCGACTTTTAGCTCGACTTCCCAAACATTATTTTCTCCATCTAACATGGCCCTTTCTACTGAAGAGTATTAGAGACATGTTAGATGGAGACAATACTTTTTGGGAAGTCGACATTAAAGTCTAAATTTTGAGAATAAAGTTGAAATGTCGAGAATGAAGTTGAATAACAATTTCGTGATAAAAGTCAAAATGTTGAGAATAAAGTCGACATACAATATGTCAGCTTTATTCTCAACATTATTGCTTTTATTTCTTGGCATTTCTGTTGTTATCACTAAAGTATATTTTGATTTTATTCTCGTTATTTCAACTTTTATCTCCAAATTTCAACTTGAATGTCGAAATTTCAACTTTAATGTCGACTTCCCCAAACTCCATCTAACTCTTCGGTGTCCCTGTTTTTTCTCTGGTTGTCATGCTTTAGTTTTTTTTTCTCCTGTAAAGTTGAGATAATCGCAGCCTGGATGAATAACCGAGGCTGTTGTGACGTGTGATGGCAGCTGAGGACTCTTCCTCTCGCTCCTCCTCATCATCGATCCTCCTGCTCCTCCTGATCGGCTCTTCCACTTTTTATCGATACTTTACCCCCCAGGATCCTGGATCTGGTCTGATCTGGATCTTTCTGGATCTCTCTGGTTCATGCTGCTTGTTCCGGAACTTTTCTGGACTCCGGTGTGAAGCTTAAACTCGGAGTAGCTGTTAGCATCCCCGCTCCGGATCGGCGTTAGCCCCCGTTAGCCTCCGTTAGCTTCCGTTAGCCCCCCCCTCTCGGCTCTTTCCCCGCTCCGGAGGCTCCGTTTCCCCCCGGAGCTCCGCGCTGCTGCCCGGTCACAGCCGTTAGCATCGCCCCGGAGCTGTTAGCTGGCTCGGTTCTGTTAGCGGGGCAGCTAAGCTAACGAGCTAACTGTTTAGCCCGAGTTAGCAGCTAGCCTTCAGCCCGAGCTGCCTGCCGTCATGCCGGCGATGCTGGAGAGAAACCCGGAGGCTCCCGGGAAGCGGAGGGGCAGGGCCCCGGCGGGCGGCGGCAGCAGCGGCCCCGGGGCGGCGGCGAACCCCGGCGGGAAGAGCCTGTCCGGGAATGGAACCACCACCAGCTGCTGGGAAGAAGGAAGTTCAGGCTCCAGCAGCGACGAGGAGCATGGTGGGTAGCCTCGATCACTGCACTGCTCTGGACTTGTGCTGCCCCCCTGTCCTCTCTGTGTTCGTGTGTCTGATTGTGTGTCTGCTTGTGTGTCCAGGTGGAGGTGGGATGCGGGTCGGGGCGCAGTACCAGGCCGTGGTTCCGGACTTTGACCCGGGTAAGACTCGTTAGCCTGAGGGCGATGTGGTAGCCTCGAACAACAGGAGTGTAGCAGACTGGTTGGACCTCTCTGTCTGGTTCTAGCTCTGCTGTGGACGTGTTGTTGAGGCTCCAGCTCAGTAACAGACTTATTCATCAGTTAATTCAGGGTTCAGGGTCAGTGTTGGATTAATTCTGTTTTAAGAGCTTCTCTAAAACCTGAGACTCTCAACAAGCTTTTGTTTGTGCTTCCACCTCACACTCAGCCCTGAGGCAGGAAGATGTTTGTGAGTCCACACTGAGCTCAAACTTTAGCCCCACAGTGATGATAAGTCCACGTCCTGGACCAATGTCCCGGTCCACGGACTCAGAGCAGGAGGTGAGGTCCCATCATCAGTCATTAAAGATGTCAGAGGTGTGGACAGAAGAGCTCCTGCTGGACCAGACAGTGAAAACATCAACATGTTGGCTGACTTACTTTATTCTGTGGTCATATTTAATCAAACTTTTTAATTTGTGCTTGATATAACATGCCCTGAAGGAAGTTTAAAATGTTGTTTTTGTTGCTTTAAAACCAATGAAAATGTTATTTTTGGTATTTTTGTAACTCTGGGTAGAGAAAACCTGATAGACTGATAGAATATTAAATCTTGAGTTTTCAGTCCAGCTCAGTGCAGATGTAACGATGTGATGTGGCCCAGAGGACAGTCTGTGTTTTCTTTACCCTGAATTGTGCTTCAGTTTTGCTTTAAGCCTGATCAGTGGCCTTAACTATGAGGTTTAACTAGAGATGGGAATTGATAAGATTTTATCAATACCAGTGCTGTTAACGATCCTGCTAATCGATCCAGTTCTTTAACGATTCTCTTATCAATTCCTGCAGATTTTGCATGTGGGCAAATGGTCTGATTTTCAGTGTCAACAATGCCAAACACACATCACAGTATAGATATCTGCTTCTGCAAGTTGCTGGTGTTTCCACTCACTTAAGGTTGTGCAGTAGGTGTACTTAAAATTAAGCCACAATTCTGACGCTTCTGACAGGGCTCCCAGTCCTGGAAAACCTGGAAAATGATTGCCCAATTTTCCAGTCATGGAAAACAAATGGAAAATGAGGAAAAAAGTGAAATTTCCTGGAAAATTATTTGTCTTCCTTTTAACTTGAAACATAGGAAATGAAGTTAAAATGTACTTGCTAACTACTGCTACACATAGCCAGAAAATGTGAGTAGGTAAAATAATGCAAGTTAAGGCATAAAATATAAAAACTCAAAACAATGGGGACATAAAGAAATAATAAAAAATGGACAAAATAAAATTTAGCCTAAATTAAAAAAATCTGTTCATAAAAAAGCAGAGTAAATAAAGATTAAAAAATATGTATAACCATAAATGTATAATAGTAAGACACATTAAAGCCAGACTAAACAGAGAGCTAACAGACAATGTTCATGGAGAGTTAGAAACAAAGAAATTCTAAGATCAATATGATCAATAACTGGAGATATTGTTCATCAACCTCTAATCTTGTTTTTTAGAAGGCTAACTAGAATCAAAAACTGCCCACAGCAACAATGTAACTTCCTTTAGTTATGTGACACTGGAAAAAGTCCTGGAAAAAGTTCTGGAAAAGTCCTGGGAAATGATTTCTAGAAAAGAGTGGGAACCCTGATCTGAACCCTCTCAGAAGAAGGAATTGATAATGGAATTGATAAGCAAAAAGATGAATGATATCGATTCTTTGATGGAGCTGTTAACGATTCTCAACTGGAATTGGGTTTCGATTCCCATCCCTAGGTTTAACTCCTCAAGATTCAAGATTCAGGATTGCCTTCATTGTCTCATAGAGAAGTTTGTTTTGGGCCTTACTCCCCAACAGCACCATGACCGTAAGATAGGGACAAAAACAATAACACAATAAAATCATAAATATAAAAATAGATAAGAACAAAACAAAGTGCTAACTGGTGCAAATACGCTGATCATCCAAGCTCATTGACTAGTTTGATTGCCATAGGTTAGGGCTGGGGAAAAAATTGATCAAATCGATTAATTCGAATTATTTTCTGCAGAAAATTTTAAAAAATTAAAAATCGAGATTTTTTTTCTTGCCTTTGTCCAATTGTAAGAAGTTGCAATTTAAAAAAAAAAAACAATTTTCATGATGGTCAGCCTTGTAGTTTTTTGCACAAGCACTTTTATAGGCTTATATTTGTTATTTAAGTAGATTAAATATTGATCAGAGAGTTTCATGCTAATACTGTAAAAATACCTCAGCCTTTTAGTGTTTATGTAGACAAACCTGCCTACGTTTATACTACATAATCAACCTTTAATGACCCAGACTTTGACTTTAAGAGGGAAACATTTAGACAACATAAAGGCAAAACTTGAATTGTTTCATTTTTATGTCACTGGGAGTTTTGTTTCTTTAAGGGAGGGAAAAATCGATTAAAATTGTAAATCGAGTGTTTTGGAAAAAAATCAGAGATTTTGTTTCTAGGCTGTATCGCCCAGCCCTACCACAGGTATAAAAGGCTTTTTAAATCTGTTTAGTTTGTAGGGATGTCCCGATCCGATATTGATATCAGATATCGGTCAAAAAAACAAATATCAGATTATATCGGCCTCTATCCTAAATCTCCGATATCAGCACTCCGATACAAGCAGTCCATTCTAATGTATTTATTTTTTATTTTAGTCAGTTGTAGAATATGCTCATGTTTAAGTTCAACACAGTGGTTATTTTGCAATTGGTGAAATATGTTTTTGTTTGATTTATTGAGGTCACTTTTCAGGGTCTTCTAATATTTTTTTTATTCATGTTGTTTTAATTGTAGTATATTCTTATGTTTAAGGTTAAAATTTATTTAACCTATTGGTTAATAACAAATGGGTCAGTTTTTCTCATCCCTACTATTGCTGACTACTGTTCTCTGTTTGAGTAATCTGACCTGATCAAGCCTTTTCTTACAGTCCATACTACAGAATAGGTAATAAAAGTCTGTATGATTCCTGCTGATAGGATTGATATCGGTATTGGCCAATACTCAAGGCTGCAATATCGGTATCGTATCGGAGTTGAAATAGTTGTATCGGGACATCCCTATTAGTTTGCATCTAGGCACTCTGAACCTTCAAGATTTTGTGTCAAAAAAATGTCCCAGAATCCCCTGCAGCTGGGAGCCGGTGTACTGGTGCACAGAGATGCCGGATTATTCGGTACCACACGCAGACTGAAGACGATGAGACTGATGAAGTCAAAGCCAGACCGTGTGATTCACTGACGGGGATTCTGGGACAATATCTACAATCTAAAACCAATTAGTATTTTTGGTAACACTTTCTATGAAGCCCACATCTATAACGGCATCCACAAAGCACTCTAATGCATTATAATGCATTCATAATTAGGGATGTCCCGATCCGATATTGATATCAGATATCGGTCAAAAAAACAAATATCAGATTATATCGGCCTGCATCCTAAATCTCCGATATCAGCACTCCGATACAAGCAGTCCATTCTAATGTATTTATTTTTTATTGTATTCAGTTGTAGAATATGCTTATGTTTAAGTTCAACACAGTGGTTATTTTGCAATTGGTGAAATATGTTTTTGTTTGATTTATTGAGGTCACTTTTCAGGGTCTTCTAATATTTTTTATTCATGTTGTTTTAATTGTAGTATATTCTTATGTTTAAGGTTAAAATTTATTTAACCTATTGGTTAATAACAAATAGGTCAGTTTTTCTCATACCTACTATTGCTGCCTACTGTTCTCTGTTTGAGTAATCTGACCTGATCAAGACTTTTCTTACAGTCCAGACTACAAAATAGGTAATAAAAGTCTGTATGATTCCTGCTGATATCGTATCGGATTGATATCGGTATCGGCCAATACTCAAGGCTGCAATATCGGTATCATATCGGAGTTGAAAAAGTTGTATCGGGACACCTCTATTCATAATGTCTCATAACTACACTGATAAGCAAACATAATGCTTCATGATGCTTTATATCAACGGCCATAAAACATTATAATGTCATTTATAATGAATTATAAAGACTTGTTCCATGAATGCTCATGAACACTACATCCATAATGCTTTATGAGGTATGAAGCCCCGACAATCACACTGCATTATGGGCATTCATAATGCTTCATAACCACACTCATAATGCTTTATGATGCACTATATTAACAGTCATAAAACATTATGATATCACCTATAATGAATTATAATGACTAGCTCTATCGATGCTCATGAGTACTTATGAACACCACATATATGATGATATAGTGCATCATAAAGCATTATGAGTATAGCTATGAAGCATTATGAATGCATTATAATGCATTATAGATGTGGGCTTCATAGAAAGTGTTACCATATTTTTTTTTACAATGCATGTTTATTAAAGTAAATTCAAGACATAGAGTATAACTGGGATACAGTCAACATTTTTCTGTCTTCTTTTTATTTAAGAACCCTGATCACATCTCCATCTGAACACAACATACCTCTTCCTAAAAAAACCTAAAAAAAAAAAACCTAAAAAAAAAATCCAATTGCAGCAGTGTAGTTATAAAACATAAAAAACAACGAATAAAAATAAAAGAATAAAATTAAATTAAATGAACACACATGTAAACATCACATAATCACTCACTCAAACTGCTCAGCTTGATTTTATCAGCAGCTCAACAAGGAGTAAGGAGTATAAAGCCAATTAGTATTAAAAAATCAGACAAAATTAAGCCTGCAAACCTTCTCCTTTATCCTCTGTGTCTTGTAGGGCTGGGCAGTATATCGATCAATTTATTTTCTGCGTAACATTTCAAAATAAAACAGTATATTTTTATTGACTTTCTCGGATCATAAGCTGTCATGTTTGAAAATATTCTAAACATTTACATTTTTCATGATGTAGGCCTTGTTCGGTTTAGCACAAGCACACGTTTATGGTTTAAATAGTTTTTAAATAAGATTAAATATTTATCAGAGAGCTACATATGAATATTCTGTAAAATAACTCAGCCTTCAGTCTTTATGACGCTCACTTTAGCTTAAAGAGGAAATGACAAAAAGGCCAAACTTGATTTATGTAATATTTGTATCACTGGAAGTTTTTATTTCTCAAAGGATCAAAATCAGTTAAAATAGTTAATTTAGTTTTGTGGATAAAACTTGAGGATCTTGTTTTTTGCCCAGCCCTTGTATCTTTTATTTTATTTTGCTTTAAAAAAGATTTTCAGTTTGTGAATCAAACTAAAATTCATGGTTCAGCCTCGGCTGTGATTCATTTATTATTTTAGCCGCAGAGTTTAACTTTTGGCTTCATTCAGAGTGTAAATGTAGGGGTATGTTTTTATTAGATTATTTTTAATGTAATGTTTATTTTTATTCTCATTTACCACAGAGTGTAATGGTTTAATTTCCTGATAATACATGACTCATGCAAACATCTAAACACAAATTAAAGAGAGAAATAAATATAAATAATACATAAAAGCATCAAAAATATATTCTGTAACAGTGTTTTGTCTTTAACTATGAGTCTTACCTGCATCAGAAGTTTTTTTTATTTTGTTATATTCCATAAAAAATAAATAAAACATAAAGTACAACAAATAAGACAATAAAACTGAATAAATAAGTAAATAAATAAATTTAAAATAATCAACACACTTGTAAACTTCACATGATAACCCGTACTGCTCAGCTTGATTTATATAAGAAATATAAATAAACACAAATTGAAGACAAAGCAAAAAAGAGAGAAAGAAATATAAATAAATGCATAAAAACATAGTTTTTATCTAACTTTAACTCAGAAGTTGATTTGAAACCTTGAAATATTGTCTGATGAGCCTGTAATGACCCTGTCTGCTGCTTTATTTATTTTTGTTATATTCCATAAAAAATAAACAAACACAAACTTTAAAAAAGCACCCAAAGTGTCTCTATTGACCATCGATCTTAACAGTATTCATATGATATTTGTTTTTCTGGTTCTTCTCTCAGTCCATGAAAAGAGGAACAATAAAATAATAATTAAAGTTATAAGAAATATAACATATGTTTATTTAATGTTGGCTGGCTGCTTTCCTCTGAACTCTAAACCCAGTCTCAGGTTGTTTTTTCAGTCTGAACTCGCTGCTCCGTCTGTTTGATTAAGTTTATTAAACAAATAAGGAAACTTAAAAATCAGTATCCTGTTCTAAACCTGAAGATGGCAGACTGAAGTCGGTTTGATATGAAGGAGTCAAAGGGAATAATCTGAAATATGGATGTTCACAGAATAATCCCGTCATGATCATTGTCTAATCAGATGAAGTGTGTCTGTGTTTGTGACAGAAGTGGCCAAAGCAGCTCACCTGAGGGAGAACCTGGGCATGCTGGTGTGGATCCCCAGCAGCTGCTTAAACCAGACGCAGTGTAAGAAAACTCGTTTATTCATTTGATGGTTTAACCTGTTCAGACCCTTTTTAAGCCTTCTGCTTTAAAATGACATCCTCATAAAGAAAAGAGTGAATCTCTGCAAACACAAGGTCTGTTTGAATTATTCTGGAGTCTTAATAAAGTAACACAGATGTGAATTATCAGTATATGTGTTACTGGGACAGAGTGAATGAAGACAGAAGTCAGAATCATTCGCCTAATAAACAAGTTTTTATAGTGAATATCTCTTTGGAATGATGCAGCTGCAGCTTTAGAACCCTATGAATGAATGTGAAAATATGTGAACATTACTTCTGCCAAGTTTGAGTCTGATAAAGTGATGCAGAGCAAAGTTAGAGAGGTTTTACTACAGAGTGGTCAGGCCCAATCTTGGCACAGTTTGGCTCCATTAGTCCCATTTGACATTTCTGATATACCAAACTTTAGATTTCACTTTTATGTTCATTACACCCAGTTACAACAGTTTTTTTTATCTTCTTCTGTTTATCTGTGGCAGTTTTGACTGTTATTGAAGTAGTTTACAGTACAGGTCGACAGTTTGGACACACCTTCTCTTTTAAGTCATTTTCTTTATGTTCATCTCTAATTCCATTGTAGATTCTCTCTGAAGTAATGATGGCCACTCATTTCTCTTAACTTAGCTGATTGGTTCTTACCATAATATTAATTCTAACAGTTGTCTAATAGGGCTGTGGGCTGTGCATCAGCCTGACTTCTGAACAACACAAATGATGGTCCAACCCCATTAATAAGGCAAGAAATTCCATTAATTAACCCTGTAAAGGCACACCTGAGAAGAGAAAACCATTTCAGGTGACTACCTGTTGAAGCTCATTAAGAGAATGAAGAGTGTGCAAAGCAGTAATCAGAGCAAAGGGTGGATACTTGGAAGAAACTAGAATATAAGACATGTTTTCAGTTATTTCACACTTTTTTGTTAAGTACATAATTCCACGTGTTCATTCATAGTTTTGATACCTTCAGTGAGAATCTACAATGTAAATAGCAGGGCTCCACAGTGCTACCATTTTGGGCGCACTGGTGCACCAAGAAAAAATGTAAGGCGCACTCTTAAAAATTTAAGTTGACAAAAGACCCACCCAAACACATGCACACAGACGCACACACGCACACACACAGCCCTCAGTAATCAACCAATCAGCTGTTCGTAGCTGAGCCCAGGTGGAGCCTGACTGTGGTGTCAGGTTTCAGCACGGAGCGGTAACCCTGAAGAAGCTTAATGACTGTCAGAAAATTAAGGAACACCAACAATAACAAAGTAAACAGATGCAAGTATGTCTTTGCTCATCTGCATTATGGAGAGTGATAAAATGGTGACTGATGGTGTTAAAGGTGACACTACAATAATTTTGGTGCACCTAATTTTTGTGCTGGTGCACCCTAAAATATTTTTTAGTCGCACCCAATGCAACCAATGCAGAAAGTTAGTCTGGAGCCCTGAATAGTGATGAATATAAAGAAAACCCGTTGAATGAGAAGGTATGTCCAAACTTTTGGCCTGTACTGTATATAAAAAAATAATAATAATATGAATTAAATCAAGCAGAACTCTCGACATTTTCCCATCCAAAGAAATCCACACAAATCGGCTCAAGTTTGAATCAAAGTGAAACAGATTTGGATATTTGATAATTCATTTGCTTGGTGTTGACGTTGTGTTTGGTCTGTGTAAAAATGGCTTATATGGTTGTGTAGCTGAAAGTTCCTGTTTAATTTGATGTGCAGCATGATTATAATTCTACATGTATAGCTCACTTTTTATTACGTTTTGTTGGAGAGCATCAAACATTCCTGAAATGGGGCTGAACAGGTTAAACTCTGTGAAAACCTCGAGGTTGTTCTCATGCTAACCTTCGTCTGTGTTTCCAGTGGACGAGTACATCGCCATCGCGAAGGAGAAGCACGGGTACAACATGGAGCAGGTGAGGGCGGAGCTCAGGTGCAGGTGTCGTGGTGTTGGTCTTAGGGGTGTCAACATCTACACGTGTAAACGGGTACACGAATAACAACCGTTTAGAAAAATCAATAACCGTGTACATGTCATTTTTCCTCCTCTTGTTCATTTCTCACTGTATATAGTATTTTTAGGGGTGACATATGGCCCTTTTCCACTAGCACACCTCGGCCCTACTCGATTAGCAGCGTGTTTCCACTAGCCTGGTACCTCCTGAAACAAGCTAGTTTTAGTACCTACTCCGCTCTGGTTCCAAGCGAGCTGAGTCCATACTAAAAGATGACGTCACCAACTGCCGGCTACTGATTGGTCAGACAAAGTCGTCATCGATGAGTCATGAGCACGACGACCTAGCATGCTAGCGATAGCTCCCATTAGCTTCCCCTCATACGTCTTTTCTTTGCAGCTGGATTGCTCTCGTCCTCGGCTTCATTCTGTTGTATAGCTTCCAAAACTCTCCTGTGCTTCTCAAGGGGTATTTCTTCTTACCACCTGCAGCCTTCTTCTGCTTTCCTTTTTTACTCAGTTTGTGACAAAAAGACACAGATTGTTGTGTCGCGCTGAAAATGACGTCACCGCAGTGCTGCTCAGCTGTTTACAGCGACACTGCACCCCGCTGGGGCTAATGGAAAAGGGCCAACTGTTGCCTAAGAGCTTTAGATAATAACATGAACCAACTATACACCTAAATGTTCCCACTAGTGCAGTTGTCTTCTTATATAATAGATGAATGGGGCGCAATGTTACATTAATATGAAAGAACTGCGCCACAGCCAGTGCAGCGTCACTTCACCTCGGAGATGCGATGGCAGTGAACATCAAGCGGAGCACTGTGAGGCAGTTTTTCATCAAACTACCAGTGTAAATCCTGTTTAGTGTAGGCTATGTCAGGCTAAACTGGCATATACCAGCAGCACTGGATGCATGAGTAACCACCTGAGACACCTGAACAAGTCTGAGGCAGAGACGCTGCTGCTGTTGTGTTTGAGCGCAGCGCTCATACTCTTCTCCGTACACAAATGTCTGCAGCTGAAAACAAAAACTGTTAATGTCTTGTTATTTTTGCCTGTATTATTGTGTGTTGTTGTTCATTTTATTGTTCATTGTTGCTCTGTCAGCTTTTCTCCTCCTGATCACAAATCCTCACGTCTAAAGAGGACGAAGAAAACACATTTTTCAGACAGTTTAGTGAATAATTTTTCTACTTTTTTAACTTTGGCTTATTTTTGAGTTGCTTTCTCCAGTTCCAGATTACTTTGACTATGAGACATATTAAATTCAGACGAGGCTCCCGTTGTAAAAGAGGGATGCAGTTTTACCTTTAAGTTTTAAAAATATTGTTCAAAAGTGAGCAAAAGGGCTGAATGATCTGGGAAAATAATCTAATTACGATTTTTTCCCCCAATATTGTGATTTACTCTGCAATTGTTTTAATGCTCCTCATCTTATGTATTCTTAAACAAACAAAAGCAGTAGATCTTTTTATAGTAAAACCAATATGACATTAAATTAATCTAAGAATAAAAGATTTGAGAAAAGGGGAAAAGTGAAGAACAGAAGCAAAATAGGGATGAAATTGTAAAAACTGGGTAAAAATGGTATGTAAGCAGAAAACGGTTAATATATAGGTGCAAAATAGGCATGAAATTGCAAAAAAATTGAGAAAATTGGCAAAAAAATCCAAAAGTGTCTTAGGAAAATTGATTATGGCAGCAAAATTGGGAATTAAATTTGAAATTAAATTTCTAAAACTATGTAAAAATTCCAAAAGTGGTTCTGACAGTGGCCAAAAAAAAAGATGAATGGGGACATAATAGGCATAAAGTTGTAAAAACAGGGTTAAAAAAGGTAAAAATGGTCCAAAAGTGGGAAAAAAGTGTTTGAATAGAGGTAAAAAAAAATTGGCATGAAATTGCAAAAAACTACATCACAATTCCAAAATGTTCAACACGTTTTGGGCTAAAAATATTGAACCTTCTGTGATTTGAAAATTGCAAAAAGCCATATTGTGATTTAATCTAATTTGCATTAATTGTTCAGCCCTATTGAGCACAAGTTAAAACAATGAATTAAAAATAATTCAGCTTTCACTTGTAAATTGTCTTGTCTGTCATAATTATAAATGGTTTTATTTTTAACTCGTTTTACTTTCTATTATAAGTAGGCCTAAGCCTTAAAATGGTGAGATGGATTGCCGACTTATTAAGTCTCTGAATAAAGGTTTTAGTCTGATAACTACTGTAATGTCTTTGATTTAATAGAATAAGGAGGTATTCTAAAGGAGACAGAGCCCTCTAGTGGTTATAAAGAGCTACTGCGTTAGAAAAAGATCATTAATCACTGACATGTAACCGTGCACACGAGTAGAAAAAATTCTAAACGTTGACATCCCTAGTTGGTCTCAGTCCTCACGTGTCTCTGTCTCCAGGCCCTCGGGATGCTCTTCTGGCACAAACACAACATCGAGAAGTCTCTGGCCGACCTGCCCAACTTCACGCCGTTTCCCGATGAGTGGACGGTGGAAGACAGAGTTCTGTTCGAGCAGGCCTTCAGCTTCCACGGCAAGAGCTTCCACCGCATCCAGCAGATGGTAGGAGACTACCAAAACCAGTTTGTTCTCCCCACTGGGCCCAGTCCAGAGTCCTGACGGTGCTTTGTCTGTGCAGCTGCCCGATAAGTCCATCGCCAGCCTGGTGCGTTTTTACTACTCATGGAAGAAAAGTCGCAGCAAAACGAGTCTGATGGACCGACAGACACGGAAACAGAAGAGAGAGCGAGGCGACAGGTGAGCTGCCAACACCTGCTGCTTTAAGGTAACGCAGGAGGAGCCACGTAAATCAGACCTGCAGAAGTACAGAGGGACCGGCATGTAGCCCTGAGGTACACCTACTGCAGCTGCAGTCTTAAAGGTGTCGTGTGTAGAAGTTTCAGCACAGAACAGAAACAGTGAATATTGGATATAATGTTTGTATTTGTATTTAAAGTCAAAACAGTTGAACAGTCATCCTCTTAAACTTTGTTTTTCTTTTTATTAAGTTATAAAAATCTTTTTATATCTCTGTACCGTGGGTCTCCCCTCCGTGGAGGCTGACATAACAATCCTCCATGTTGTCTACGGGTGGGTTTAAGGAACAAAAAGAGTGATTTTTTTAATGAGTCTACAGAAGTTTACAAACCTATAATCATCTTAACTGACCTATAATCTATAAAATAATAGTTACACATATGAATAAAAACCATCACCTGTAACTGTTGTGAATGATGCCCTGTTCACGATCCTGTTTGGTCTTCACCGTCTCTCAGTGATGTGATGTTTTAGAAACAGACGGGCTCATTCCAACATCTGAACACTAGATGGCACTAAAATGCTGATTTCTACACACTGCACCTTTAAGCCTGAATATTTTTTTTATAATTAATGCTAGGGCTGGGCACCACATGGATTTAATCAATTCATTTGATTTATTTTCTGCAGAAGATTGAAAAATCCAAAAATAAAGATTTTTTTTCTTAGATAGATAGATAGATAGGTAGGTAGGTAGACAACTTATTGTCCCAATGGGATGCTGGGTGTGGGGGTGTGAATTATTTTTGAGGCTTAATTTGATTTATTTTGGATCAACCATCAGTTACAACAAATCTGCAGCAGCTCTTCTTCCTGGGGTCCACATGTTACATTTATAACAATAAAAAAATCATCCTTTTGAGCCTGACTACACACACTGCTCTCATAACATTCATACACTCGATCTCATACCATAGCTCTATTATTCACCTCCTCATTGTAAAAAGTAACCAATACATGAAAATTAATAAAAAAATAAAAGGAGAGACAAACCACAGAGCTCTCCTTACCTCTTAGGATTAACAGAAAAACTCACATCACCAGAGAGAAGCACTGAACATTATTATCTTTCAGGTAACCCACATGTAAACAAATCCATTTTTGATTTCTTGTTGAAGTAACTTCTGTTTCCGTCTAAGATTAAAAAGCTTGTTAATAAATGCCGTGCCACCATGTCATAGATCTGCCCTCTGATGCTGCCTACAGTACTGATGTTCATCAGAGAAGAATGTTTATTTAATATAGAGCACTTCTGGGATTTTATTTATAATAATGTTTTTGTAAAGGACACAAGTAAATAGTGTAATTTACTTTAAACATTTGACCAGATTAGTTTATTATGCATCAATGTGCTGCTCTTTCTATAAGGACAATTCAGAGCTATGTGAGCAGCTTTATTTGTGCTACATGCAGTTTATATAAATGACTTTGACCAGAGGACTGCACAGTAATCTAAACATGAAGAACTAGTGTCTGAATTTGTTGTTTGATCAGGTAGCTTGGCATACAGTGTCTGACCTCTGAAAAAAGAAAAAAAACACTACCAGTAACAGTTGTACAAGAACGTTCACGAAAAATATATTGTCTTCAGCATTAGCTCCACACAAGTCCACTAGCTCAATGCTAACACATAATAGAAAACCTCATAGACAGGCTAACCACTCCACACAGGTCTGCTAGCTCAATGCTAACACATAATAGAAAACACCATAGACAGGCTAACCACTCCACACAGGTCTGCTAGCTCAATGCTAACACATAATAGAAAACCCCATAGACAGGCTAACCACTCCACACAGGTGTGCTAGCTCAATGCTAACACATAATAGAAAACCCCATAGACAGGCTCGCCACTCCACACAGGTCTGCTAGCTCAATGCTAACACATAATAGAAAACCCCATAGACAGGCTCACCTCTCCGCACAAGTCCGCTAGCTGAATGCTAACACATAATAGAAAACCCCATAGACAGGCTTACCACTCCACTGAAGTCCACTAGCTCAATGCTAACACATAATAGAAAACACCATATACAGGTTAACATAATTAGCATCATGATCTCGATCACTTTAACTCCTCACACCAACCGTAATACTTCAAACAAACAACACTGCAATACACAAAAGAGAACACAAAGCAACAACAATACTAACAAGCACATCTTCTCGGTCGTTTCTGAATTAAAACGAGCTTTGGGAACTAAACTGCTGTCTGTCCGTCACAAACCAGCTAACACACCACTGCCACCTTCAGGTGAATGTGTGCACACTGAAAAGGGGGCAGCACACTGAGAATGTTCAGTTTTTACGATGTTGGCCCTGTCAGGTTCTGCACGAGCTCGTTTCAGCTCATTTTTATTTAATTATTTTCACATGAGATGAAATCTTGATCAGAGTTCACGTTAATGTGCTGTGAAAAAAGATTTCAGTGTTTATGGAGATAAAAGACGTAACTAACATTTTATGACATTTTAACTTTTAAAGGGAGTTTTTTTATTTGAAGGGGAAAAATGTATTAAAGTCACAAACCGAGTGCAGCCCCGTGTCACAGCAGTCCTGCTTCCTGATTGGTGGATCTTACCAACGTAACGCCCTCTGTGTTTCAGTGATGATGAAGCTGAGGAGGGGAACGCCGTCCCCCCGAGTGACCCCGAGTTCGACCAAAGCAAAGAGGAGAAGAAAGAGGTAAGAGCTGTACGTCAGTCTGCGGGGGGGGGCACAAACTCCGAGGACATCAGCACTGAGCAGCAGGCAAGACCACATGAAGCAGATTTTTAACAAAACTTTACAGACTCTAAACGAGTAAATCCTCCTCATCTGCTCCGTGACTCAGAGATTTATGAGGGTGAACACAGAGACCAAGATGGCCGCCGCAGTGATCTCTGTCTGTTTTCTGTTTCAGGTGAGCTCTGGGTCGGAGAGGTCAGAGGTCAAACCAGTGGGACTGAAGGTAAGCACAAACAGAATAATTATTGAGTAAGGTTTGTACAGCAGCAGAGACAGAGGCTGACGTCTCCTGTCCTCTGTCTCACCTACAGACGGGCAGTAAGGCGTCTCAGAGGATGAAGAAGCGTCCTCCTCGAGGAATGTTCCTGAACCAGCAGGACATCGTGTCCCTGTCCTCCACCTCCCCTCAGGGCATCATCAGGCAGCTGGACTGTCAGCTGGTCAACATCAAGAGACAGGTCTGTCCTCACGTCTGTCCTCATGTCTGTCTGTCCTCACGTCTGTCCTCATGTCTGTCCTCACGTCTGTCCTCATGTCTGTCTGTCCTCACATCTGTCCTCACGTCTGTCCTCATGTCTGTCTGTCCTCACGTCTGTCCTCACATCTGTCCTCACGTCTGTCTGTCCTCACATCTGTCTGTCCTCACATCTGTCCTCACGTCTGTCCTCACGTCTGTCTGTCCTCACGTCTGTCCTCATGTCTGTCTGTCCTCACGTCTGTCCTCACATCTATCCTCACATCTGTCTGTCCTCACATCTGTCTGTCCTCACGTCTGTCCTCACATCTGTCCTCACGTCTGTCCTCACATCTGTCTGTCCTCACGTCTGTCCTCACATCTGTCCTCACGTCTGTCCTCACGTCTGTCTGTCCTCACATCTGTCCTCATGTATGTCTGTCCTCACGTCTGTCCTCACGTCTGTCCTCATGTCTGTCTGTCCTCATGTCTGTCAGTCCTCATATCTGTCCTCATATCTGTCCTCATGTCTGTCCTCATGTCTGTCTGTCCTCGTCTGTCCTCATGTCCGTCTGTCCTCACGTCTGTCCTCATGTCTGTCCTCACATCTATCTGTCCTCATGTCTGTCCTCATGTCTGTCCTCACGTCTGTCCTCATGTTTGTCCTCATGTTTGTCCTCATGTCTGTCCTCATGTTTTTCCTCACGTCTTTCCTCACGTCTGTCCTCATGTCTGTCCTCATGTCTGTCCTCATGTCTGTCCTCATGTCTGTCTGTCCTCATGTCTTTCCTCACGTCTGTCCTCATGTCTGTCCTCATGTCTGTCCTCACGTCTGCCCTCATGTCTGTTTGTCCTCATGTCTGTCCTCATGTCTGTCTGTCCTCACGTCTTTCCTCACGTCTTTCCTCACGTCTGTCCTCATGTCTGTCCTCATGTCTGTCCTCATGTCTGTCTTTCCTCACGTCTTTCCTCACGTCTGTCCTCACGTCTGTCCTCATGTCTGTCCTCATATCTGTCCTCACGTCTGCCCTCATGTCTGTCTGTCCTCATGTCTGTCCTCATGTCTGTCTGTCCTCACGTCTTTCCTCACGTCTGTCCTCATATCTGTACTCATGTCTGTCCTCATGTCTGTCTGTCCTCACGTCTTTCCTCACGTCTGTCCTCATGTCTGTCTGTCCTCATGTCTGTCCTCACGTCTGTCCTCACATCTGTCCTCACATCTGTCTGTTTTAGAGCTGAAACGATTCCTCGTATATTCTCGATTATTCGATTACAAAATATCTTGGAGGCAAATTTTGTGCCTCGAAGCCTCGTTTAATATATAATTATACATGTAAAATATATATCTGGACTACTATACAGTGCACGGTGTTTGGCACGGACGGTCATTTCTGTGGCACAATGCGCCTGCTACCTCCGCTGCTGCGCGGCTTGTAAAATCATGAAGGAAGAGAAAAGAGAGGGACAGAAAGGAGAGAGTCCACAGAAGAAATGGCAGAGAGTGTCCCAAGTGTGTGGTCACTACAAGAAGGGAGGAAAAGAAAACACAGTGCAGTGTGTCTGATGTCAAACGGAGTTAGCTTAGCACGTAGCTTAGCATGATAGCACGTCGTCACTGCTGCAGCACGTCAACAGTAAACATCCGGTCTGTGCGTCAGAGCGACACAACAGGATGACACTCATGATACATCAACAGAAGCAGCTAATGTGATCAATAACTGAGATATGGGCTAGTAAATAACCTACTTTGATTATGGCTCCGTGTAAAGGCTGGTTCAGAACGTAAATCTATGCAGAGGCTACTTGCCCAGAATCATCTGTATTTTGTTCACATACTTTTCACATCCAATAACTTTACATTTAATTTGATTGCAGAGAGTAGAAGAGGAAACACTGACAGTGAGTAGAGGAAGCAGGTGTAGGGAATGCTTTCATATGTTATAGAAATGTACATTAGCTAGTTAAATGATCTTAGTATCTAAGGATGAGATTATTTGGTCCTAGAAATAAAGTAAACAAAATAAGATCATCAATATGGTACAGTGGTAAAGGCAATAATTTAGCAAAAAGAGACAAGCATGAGTACAAATAAAATAGAAATAACCAAACTTAAAAAAAAAACTGAAAAAAGCAAGATATGGCCCAGAGTAAAAATAAAAGTATAGATTTTGATTTTGAGATCCCATTTATGCTCAGAATGTTCAAAATAAGAAAAATAAGTTGTTAATTTAAGTGAGCTGGCTTTTCTGCTTTGTGTGTTACTAATAATAATAATGTGCAGTGATTCAATGTAAAAAAAATAGCAGTGAGCGCGATGTAACTGTTATCCGATTACTCGACAAAAATTTGATAAAGTAATCGATTACAAAAAGAATTGATAGCTGCAGCTCTAGTCTATCTTAATATTTGTCTGTCTGTACGTTCACATTTGTCCACCTGTCCATCAGAGTGTCTGTCTGTCCACCTGTCTTTATGTTTGTCGGTCCTCACTTCAGTCCTTCTACATGTCTGAATGTCCACATGTTCTATCCACGTCTCTCTGTCCACCTGTCTGTCCGTCTCTCTCCTCCTGGACCACACGTTCTTCTCTCTAAATCATCATCAACCTTCTTCTTACCTCTTTTTGTATTGTTATTTGTTTTTGTTTGGTATTTTTCTGTCTGTATTTATTGAGTTTGTTTGTTTTAATAGAAGAAAAGAAAAAAATGTTTGTGTTTGTATAACTAACATTGTAAAGTCAAACTTTGAAAATAGTCTGTCTAGTCTTGTAGAATAAATTTGAATAATTATCCCAGATTATTTGATTATAAGGATCAAAATAAATAATATAAAAGGAAATAAAATTATAAATAGATTGAAAGTCTGATATTATTATGCTTTAAAATAATAAGTTAATTAAGAACGAATGAATTCATAAGGGTTGAAATAGTTATATACTAATCCTTATAAAATCCATATAAATTACCGTAAATTCCGGACTACAGAGCGCACCTGATTAAAAGCCGCACAGTCTAATTTTAGAAAAAAAATCAATATTGTACTTGTACAAGCCGCACTGGATTTTAAGCCACAGTATCCCACGTAGTAATATGAAAAATTAGCTCAAACACTCATTCATTCTTTCATTATTTTTATTTAGAAATTAGTGTGTGTGGCGGGGAGGAAGGAGCTGTCACTGTTTGTGATATTAACGGATTTTAATGGAGGACGAAGAGCGGCCTCATTTACTGTCTAAACTCCGGAGCCGCATGCGGCTACTTGTTGTGGCTCCCTGCAGCCCGCGGTTCCAGAGCCGGATGTGGCTCTTTAGCTCGGTGTCACTCCATGCCAGTGATGTAGCGGAGGGAGCGCCACGTTGTCTTCATTTTTTAGTATGCGTGCTTACGGTACGAGCCTGCGGGTGCCGGTTCTTTGCAGCGTAACGGCGCGTAAAGCCCGCTGTGACGATCGGCGGGCGCGTAAATACCCCTTCTCTGATGTTGGCTCACTCTCCCAGCCCCCGCCCCACTGAAGTTTACTCACATCAACGCTGCACCTGCGGCTGCACACGACTTATCCACCTGGCCGTAGCCAGGTATGAGGTCAGCGAGGTCCGGACCTCACCTGTTTTTTCCGAATTGTTTGTCAAATATGCCCAACTGAATAAAACATAAACTCATAAGAATTTGAAACCTCTCTGTGAAACGTGCTTGTAAATTTTGAAAAACATCCATGAGCTTTGTGTTGTTTGTGCCTGTGTGTGTGTTGCGGTGAACAGCTGTTTGATCAGCTGATGCACGTACCCGCAAATGCGCCCTGTGAAGCGCTTGGCAGCGGGCCAAACCCCATTCAAAAACTAGAGTGTTTTTATTATTAGCACTTTGTACACCACATCCCCGCCCATCTACACCTAGGTGACCACAAAATATTACTTTTTAGATAATTCGGCACTAGTTCGGCCTGTCAAATCATCTGATCAAAGCCAGTTTATTTACTTTTATCCAGAGCGGAGAGCGCACCATGCGCTTTTTTTTTTGATGACGCGTGCTTTGTTTTTAGCTCATATTAATTTTTATATTCCCATTCCACAGAGAACAAGTCACAGAGAGCAGGGCAAACATGTCCAAGAGATTAAAACAGAAGAATTTTATTGGTCTGCTGTTGCTAGGCAAAAAAAAAAACATAAGCCGCACCGTAGTATAAGCCGCAGTGTTTGAAGTGTAGAAAAAAAGTAGCGGCTTATAGTCCGGAATTTACGGTATTGGTAAAACATCAACACAATAGCGACATTTAAATATTCTTAAAAGAACTTTTGGCACGCTAAATTCTCATTTATGTTTATTTTCCGGAGTTCTCATGTCATTATTTACTAAAATATTAAAACAATTAAAAGCCCATAAAATCCTTTTAAAAGTAGGTAAAAATGTTAAAACCGTTATATAGCAATTGTTAAAGGGATTCAGAGGCACTAAAATGCATTAAAAGTTGGCAGGGGTAAAAATAAAAGACGTAGGACAGAAGGTTGGCATTAAAAAAGCATTTAACATCAAAATCATCACGTATAAATTGATTAACCGTCATTATTTACAAGCAGAACCAATGTAATTTAAAAGTAATTATATTGATTAAATATATTAGGAAATACCCCCGTTCCTCACCGAAAAGGGATCCTAAATAAAAGGTGCTGCGCTCACCTGAGACGCACGCAGCAGAAGTCCAGGACACGAGAGGGGCTGAATAAAATCCATTAAGAGCACCTAAAATAACAGGAGGGCTACCTGTTTTTTACCTAAACCCCATGCCATGGAATGCTGGAAATTTCTAATAAACGTGGAACTGAAGGAAGTGAATGCTTGGATGTTTGTTAACAAGTAAAATCCAGTTAATCCTGAACCTGGTGGACGCTCTGACAAGTGGGAGAAATAACTTGACAAACATGCCATGAAATTTCAGAGCACATCTAATTTTTTTATTTTTATTTAACCTGTATTTAACCAGGAAAACCTCACTGAGATTAAAAATCTCTTTAACAAGAGAGAAAGACAGCAGCTCATTTAACAGTTTTGTACAAACTCATGCCGTCACCAAACACATAAAACAAGAATTCAGTACATTAAAAAGAGAAGTCACATTTTCAGACATTGTCTTAAAAGTGTCCTGCTACAGCAGATCTTTTAGTTTCAGATCTTTTTGTAGATATTCCAAACACCTTTTTCAAACTTAGTTCTTACTTTTTGAACAGGCAATAAAAAAAGATCCTGGGACCAAAGATTAAAAGATGCTGTGCACCAGTGCAAGAATAAAAACTCTCATAGAATAAAATAAAATATATTTAAAACATATATAAATATATTTAAGACATGGCAGTATTTAAAGGTACTTATTGTTGTTTTTTTGTCTTTTAAAGCCCAACTCGGAGCAGGCATTGCAAATTAGCTCAGGTTATAAATGCTGTAGTGTGACATCGTTCTCTTACTTTATACAGTCCCTGTTAGGGGTGGGAAAAAAATCAATTCACATAAGAATCTGAATTTTGGTTTGACGATTTTTAAATCGATTTTTTTTTTTGTCCAAAAATCGATTTTTTTTTCCAAATGTGAGTCCTTCATTTTAGTCTGTGTTAATAAGCCACTTTTAAAGTCAGTCCAGTCTTTTGAAGAGAGTATAAACAGCTGGTTAAAATATATTCCTGAATAAATCCTAAAAACAGACTCACATGTGATGTGTATTTTTCCTGATATAGTCTGTAGGCATCATCATTGTTCATCTTTTTCACTGGAGTTAAAAAAGCTAACTAAAGATTGAAAAAATCTGCAATATCATAGAATCGCAATTTAAATCGAATCAGCACCTAAAAAACCATAAAAAATGGAATTGGGAGAAAAGCGTCCCAGCCCTACTGTATAGGGATGGGCAGATTGGTGAAAATGAACTCGTTCAATTTTTTATTATAAACAAACAAAAATTAAGTCCTTTAACTTCAGACATAATCCAAATAAATGTCGACTAAAATATTAACAATTAGACAGGCAAGAAAATTCATAGCAACAGATTATTTAAATTATTCTATTCTTAATTCGGTTGACCATCAATTAAATTCATTATTTAAACCAGATTAACTTTTGGCCCCAACAACAGAGCTTCATCAGCAGAATTGAAATTTAAATCGAATCGGCACCTAAAAAGTCGTAGAGAAATGGAATCAGGAGAAAAGTGTCTCGCCCCAGCCCTAGTCCCTATAAAAAATAAACATTAAATAATAAGATAATGATAATAAATCAGTGTAAATAATAAGTCCTAATCCTGTTCCTCACATTGAGGCTCATTTGTCCCTCTTTCAGATCCAGACCATCAAACAGTCCAACAGCTCTCTGAAGGAGAAACTCAGCTCAGGGGTCATCGAGTTCAGACAGCCTGAGGTAACCACGGCGACATCCACCATGACCTGTGACCCCTGCTGACCATCTGATGACGACTCTCCTTTTGTTGTTTTCAGGTGAATCAGAAGTTTAACACTCGCTGGACCACAGAGGAGCAGCTTCTCGCTGTACAAGGTGAATTAACAGCTCAGACAGGAAGTGAAGCAGATCCATGAAGTCTGAAAATCAGATTATTAAACGAACAGGAGCCGCAGTAGCGTGTGGGAGAGCCAGACAAAGCTGTAGCAGCTGGGTTTGTTGGACACTGTCACTCAAACCTCACGCTAATCCTTACAGGCATACACACAGTCAAACAGAGAAGTTAATAAATGTCAGTTTATAAAAATTAATTTATACAAAACACAAACATAAATGAAGAATAAGTTGTAACATAATGCTGAGTATAAAAGGTGGGACATAAATATAATTAATGTGAGACCAGTGCAGGTTTCTGCTCCTATAAACTGTTGTTTGGATCATCAGAATCAGAGGGACCTTTATCGTCATCATACAGGAAGTACAGTGAGATTGGAGAGCTTCTCCTTCTCAGTGTAATAGATCGATAGTTAAACTACCCAAACCATGTGATTCCATTAGGGATATAACGGTTACCGGTAAAATGGTAAACTGCGGTAAAATTTCCCACGGTAATCATTACAATGTCCTATTAAAATTACCGTTATACCGTAAGTTAGAGACACTACAGTGGAGATTTTTCCTCTGGAAACGGACTCTGAAGTCTGCTTGAGTTTTGGATTTTACAAGGATGCTGACGGGAAACTGATAGAAGACAGTCACCCTGTCTAAACATGAAGCTGCAGCTAAAGAAAAAGCCGTGCGTGGTTAAAACTGCCATAACTCCTCGAGTAAATGAACTGACCGAGCCGTAGAGGTAGAGAGAGAGAGCGAGAGGATTCAGTGAGCCATACCTGAGTGAATAACAGGTGGTTATCTGTATTCTGCCTAAATAATGTATAAATCTTGTAATTAACAGCATTAGTATCATTCTGGAGTGAGTTCTTGCCGTTCTTTGTGGTGTATTTACCACATTGCCACATTCATTGACAAAAAAGACAAAACAGAAGTGTTATGATTATAATATTAAAGGGGTTAAATGATTTTATTAATGTGTAAAAGTACTTTTTGAACATTTTGACCACAGTGCAACAATACCGCAATAAAAATGATAACCGTGATAATTCTGGTCACAATAACCATGATATAGAATTTTCATATTGTTACATCCCTAGATTCCATTAATAACAATACAGGTGTTCATCTGCCAACAGTTAAAGAAGTGTTTAATAAATGAGAAAGTATATGTCTGTAATTACTCACATCCACAGATATTTATTTATTAAATCAGTTTCATATTTGAGATTGTCGGCCTGTTTCAGAACAGATTATCAGGACAAAGTCTCTCTGAACACCTCAGACTTCAGGATAATCTGATAAAGCAGAAGATAATCTGGAGCATCTCTGTTCCCTTTAAAACGTCGTTTATCTTTTACGTCTCATTTGGATTTTTTTCCCTCTTCATTTGAAAAGGGACACTCCTAAATTATTGTTTTTGTGTCTTTGCCTCACAGGAAGACGCCATTCTTTTGATCGTGCATCCAGTAATGCGTAAAAGACAAAGATAAACTGCTAGCATAGCTTAGCACAAACGTCGGGAGTGTAAGGGTAGTGCTGTAGCCTGCGTCTGTCTGCAGTAGTCAGGTGAACTCTCAATAGTCCCGTGTGCTTGTTGTCTTTTATATGGACTGTGTGATGTTTTATCTATTTCTAGACTAAGATTAGCATTTTACTTAGAAAATAAGCCACAGGGCTCAAACCATGGCGGAAATGCTTCTTAGCATGTCCACAAACCAAAGCCTCAGTTTACAAGGAGAAGAAGAAGGTTGTTACCAAGGTTTAGCCTTTGTGTTAGCCTTGGAGCTAGCCTTGGAGCTAGCCTTTGTGTAGCCTTGGAGCTAGCCTTTGTGTAGCCTTGGAGCTGGCCTTGGAGCTAGCCTTTGTGTAGCCTTGGAGCTAGCCTTGGAGCTAGCCTTTGTGTAGCCTTGGAGCTAGCCTTGGATATAGCCTTGGAGCTGGCCTTGGAGCTAGCCTTTGTGTAGCCTTGGAGTTAGCCTTGGAGCTAGCCTTTGTGTAGCCTTGGAGCTAGCTTTGGAGTTAGCCTTGGAGCTAGCCTTGGAGTTAGCCTTGGAGCTGGCCTTGGAGCTAGCCTTTGTGTAGCCTTGGAGCTAGCCTTGGATATAGCCTTGGAGCTAGCCTTTGTGTAGCCTTGGAGCTAGCCTTGGAGCTAGCCTTGGAGCTAGCCTTTGTGTAGCCTTGGAGCTAGCCTTGGATATAGCCTTGGAGCTAGCCTTTTTGTAGCCTTGGAGCTAGCCTTGGAGTGAGCCTTTGTGTAGCCTTGGAGCTAGCCTTGGATATAGCCTTGGAGCTAGCCTTTGTGTAGCCTTGGAGCTAGCCTTGGATATAGCCTTGGAGCTAGCCTTTGTGTAGCCTTGGAGCTAGCCTTGGATATAGCCTTGGAGCTAGCCTTTGTGTAGCCTTGGAGTAGGCCTTGGAGCTAGCCTTGGATATAGCCTTGGAGCTAGCCTTTGTGTAGCCTTGGAGTAAGCCTTGGAGCTAGCCTTGGATATAGCCTTGGAGCTAGCCTTGGAGTTAGCCTTGGAGCTAGCCTTTGTGTAGCCTTGGAGTAAGCCTTGGAGCTAGCCTTGGATATAGCCTTGGAGCTAGCCTTGGAGTTAGCCTTGGAGCTAGCCTTTGTGTAGCCTTGGAGTTAGCCTTGGAGCTAGCCTTTGTGTAGCCTTGGAGCTAGCTTTGGAGTTAGCCTTGGAGCTAGCCTTTGTGTAGCCTTGGAGCTAGCCTTGGATGTAGCCTTGGAGTTAGCCTTGGAGCTAGCCTTTGTGTAGCCTTGGAGCTAGCCTTGGAGCTACACAGGAGCTTCTGGAGTTCACTTGATGACTGCAGATCAGGGGTCTACAACCTTAGTTACCACAAAGGCCTTTAAAACTGTTTTCCAGCCTGTGAGCTGCATTTGGGTGATTTTTCAGATACTCTTGATGGGAAAAAACGTCTGTTCAGCAAAATATACAAACAAGTAATCATAATGTAGCATGTATGTATGTACTCATATATTTTTACACACGAGTTATTATGCATAGTTAAATGAACTGAACATAGAATTCAAGCTGATTTAGACCCTGGACACAGTGTGAAACACATTCAGCTGTTTTTAAATAAATCAAACAAAGACTGGTTTATGATTTATAAAGCACAAATGTGTTAGTGCTGCCATGTTCTTACTAAAGTATTCAGTAATACTTGATATAATGTTCTTGTGCTTTATGACAGGTTTAGAGACACGACTATAGCAAAGTAACTTCTTCAATAACGGACTCAAACCTAGATTATGATGATGTAGAAGTATTTCTATTAAATATCTGGGTTTTCACCTTATTTGCTGATTTTTGGAAATGAATGCAGACAGATGCAGGCTAAAGCACTACCCATATACTCCCGCCGTTTGAGCTAAGCTAAGCTAGCGGTTGACGATCTTTGTCCGTTTTTTACTGGACGGTCAAAAGAAGGAGTTAACCTGCTTGTCCTGGACTCAGAGTGAGGCAAAGACACAAAAACAACAAAAACGTTGGAGTGTCCCTTTAACGATGAGCTGGTTTTAGCTTTTATTGTTGTATTTTCATTCTTTTCTGCTCATTTTGACTGTTTTTGTCCTTGTTTTGTGCCTCTTCAGTTTAACGTCGAGCTCTGTTTGACTTTATCTCTTTATTTTAGCTTTTATCGTTAATATTTGTTAATGTTTGTTAATGTTTTCAGGAAAAGTTTCTTTTAGTTTCTTAATTTTGACTTTTAAATTTCCACCAGAAGCTCAGACAGGCGTCGGCTGTTTGCTTTGGCAGCTGAATGTTGCCCAAGATAGCTAATAAGCCAATCTCATGGCAGCAACCCAATGCATTAGGGCACGAGGGCTCGGTCAAGACGACTTGCTGAAGTTCAAACTGAGAACTTCCAGGTGTTTTAGCTGACTTCCATTTTGTCCAATCACACGCAGCCATCAGGAAATATGGGCGGGACTTCCAGGCGATTTCAGACGTGATCGGGAACAAGTCGGTGGTCCAGGTGAAGAACTTCCTGGTGAACTACAGGCGGAGGTTTAACCTGGACGAGGTTCTTCAGGAGTGGGAGGCGGAGCACGGGATGGAGAGCGGGGGCGGGGCCGAGGAAGACGACAAGATGGATGACAAGATGGACGACAAGATGGAGGTGTGTCCCGAGGACGACGACGTTTCTCCCAAGGACATAAAGGAGGTGAGGACATGGTCGGACTTTTGTATTTGATGTGGAACTTTAGCCCTTCATTTTTAAATAAAATCACTCACTCCACAAAATTACAAGAAAAGGCCACCTTCACAAAAACTGCAGTAAAAATAATTTAATCATTTTCTACTTTAAATTAGTTTTTTTTATTTTTTTTTTTAAATTCTTCTTTGTGAAATACACATCAAATAAAAACAGTGTTTTGGAAGTTTTAACCCTTTAAAGGTCAAGATGTTCACACAACTCTACAGTTTTTATTTAAAAAAGCTAAACTAATATCTATAAATACTTTAAATATGTATTAATGTGGATTATTATTATTATGATTATTATACAGCCCAGGGATGGTTCAGTGATCAGCATTTGCATTGATTTTTATGGTTTTTTTGGAGTGTGTCAGATTACATATAAAAAAATCCCTCTCGTAGTCCAAGGGACAAAATTTGCCAGCACCCCAAAATAACAAATAATTTAAATATACAATATTTGTTTCTACTTTAAACAAGTCAGTCTGTTAAAACTAGCTCCAGTGTGTAGTTTTTAGTGACATCTAAAGGTGAGGTTTGAGATTGCAGCACTCCGGCGCTCCCCCCTCCCTTTGGGAGAACCCCTGAGCTACGGTGGCCTTCCAAGGACATAAAGCGTTTTTCAACATGGCGTCATCAACGAGTGTTTCCAGCTACCAAGCTATCAAATATCTCTGTTGATTCACCACATTTGAAAGTTCAGAGAGCATTTTAGGCACAAAAGTCACCACGTAGAATACCAACATGTGGTCATTGGAGCCATAAAACGCACGGATACAAACTTCATTGCGGTATTTCGGACATTCTGTTAAGCGCGCTATTATGCTATCGAAGAAACTTCCGGTCGGCTCCAAAACAAGAGCCTAGTGTACAAAAGCGTTAAAGAACTAATAGGAGATAATGAAGAATGCTTTTATTTTGAAAATGGGAAGTTTGCTAGTAGCTGATTTTTAGCTGAATGCCATCTCAAGACGACTTGACATGTATGATATTATGATAAATGTAATATATAATATTCTGATATTGTTACGACCTGAGGCTGTTTTTTATTTGAGTCCGTTTTTCCAGTATTTTGTCTGATGACTTTCATTTTGAAGCCTGAGGCCGTATTATCTGACGGAGGTTTTATTGAGAGGGGTTTTCTGATGCAGTTTGGTCTGAGAAATGACACAGAGGTTTTCCTGAGACCGAGGATGTCCTAAAATATACACCTTACCAATGTGTACATGTGCTACTAAATAACAAATTAGGAGCAAACAATAAAATTAAGGAGTACGGTGAAAATCTTTATCTTTGTCTCATCAACAGCGCTATATAGCTCAGTTATCAGCCTATGTTTTCTGTCCACAGAAAGTTGCTTGTGGCCGTGAAATAAGCCTCTCATAGCAGATACATTCTCTGTGTCTTACTCCGACTTCTCCCGAAAGTAAACAAATAAATTCGGCTCCATATAAGAGTACAAAGCAATAAAACAACACCTCATTTCTACTCTCTCTGAGGACCCTGCTGGTCCCAACCACACAGCTTTGTGAATTATCCAACTTCTGTCCGCCTATATCCCGTAGAAAGACTATGGTGTCATGCATGCAGTGTTATATATTTCTGTACCTCTACAATTCACTCTTTCTTCATTCCATGGTGTCGTGGTTGTCTCTGGGACCCTCTGACTGACTGCTGGCCTGAAGCTTGTGCTTCCGGGTTTCGACGCTAATGACAATTAATTGAGGAAAATTACGCGGCAAAAGTCCGGTGCAGGTTTTTATTTGGAAACTTCCGGTTTACCCCTGGTCTGGGGCTTTCCCTAATGACTTGAATTTACGAGGTTTGGAAGCGTCACTAAAACAGACCTGAAGCGATTCTTCGTTACCAGGATGCTGCTACCGCTTCAGATCGCTGATACGCGCTGGCGCCGCTGCAGAAATTGCCTGATAGACTACAATGGGAGCGGCGTTCTCGCAGGGACGCCATACGGGCGCCGGGCGCTGGCCCGTGGAAATTGGGGGTTAGGCCCCATCCACAGGAAGCCAAACCGAGGTCTAAACACATACATTTTTTGCCGAATCTGCATATCATCCATATGAAGACGGCGTTTTGGGGGTCTGTAAACGATCATTTTTGAAACCAGGTTCCAGAGTGGAAAGATTTTGAAACGCCGTATACGCAGCTCTGTGATTACTGGCTCTCTAACTTTTCAGATACGCTTACATCATAGTTTCATATCTTCATTGACACTCATGGGCCACACGCGACAACAACAACAACAATAGCGATGTACGGTGTAGCATATGTGCTGATGAAGCTAGTGACCCTACTATCCCTGTTGCAGCAAAATCTCCTTCTTCTCAATCACCACCGAGTTGAACAAACAATTATCGAGGACACATTACAGCACTTTATGATCACTTTATCACAATCTCTGTTTACAACTTTTTCCGCAAGTGCACATGCCCACTGTTTTTTCATCTGTTTCTGCTTGTTTCTGTCACATCGTTACAGCGCCCCTAGAGGTCTGGCATGTGTTTTACAGTGTTTTCATGTGTATTGAGTGCATTCATGTAGACGCACACATTTTCTGAAACGCCTTCATCTTTATGACGATCGTTTTGGAAACTGTTTAGCGTTTTGTCTTCGTGTGGATGGGGCCTTAGTCTTACCTGTCCAGCAACAAACAGGCAACTTCTGCGTCTGTCTGCAAACTTATCCTTCAGGGACTTCCATCTGGGAAAGGCAGCGCCGATGTTGACCCTGTTTTTTGTCGTAGCCTGTCCCGATTGCATTTGGCTTCATCCCGTTTTCGTTTCTTTGACAAAGTTTCATGCTCCACTGATGGTAAATTGTACGTGTGGTCCTCCATGTTTGTTTGTATTAGCACAGCTGCTTGGTAATCACTCTCTTCTTCTTCGTCTATTTCACAACTGTGCATTTCCGACAGGCGTCGAAAAAAAACGCGAAAGCATATTTTTGTCCGTTCTGGGTTACGGTAGAAAAGATGGCGACGCAAGATGGAGGCCCCCATAAACGGGCGACCCTCTCCTAGATTGATATAAATGACTTTTTCTAAGGTAACGAAAACAAAACATTAATTATTTAAGGCTGATTAGAAACTACTTTTAATATAATTTTAAATAATATATTCCATTTTTACCAAGTCTGTTATTTTATATTTTTTTTGTTTAACATTTAATAATACACACTGGACCTTTAAAGGACAATATTGTTACATTATTCTGTTTTTTTAATCAAACAAAAAATTGAATTATTTCCCTAAAATACTTTTAAAATTCTGATTTATTTGCCCCTGAGTTGGTCAATAATAAGAAAAATGTCTGATTTATATTCAGTAAAAGTGTGAATGTTGCTTTAAAAAGGGGAAACAGTTCCATCTGGTGGACAAATATAAAAATGAAAAATTAAAAGCTTGTGGCTCAAAATGAAATGTTAACATAAATGAATGCTTTAGTTTATTTCAAATAAAAGTGGGATTAAATGTCATTTTAATGTTTTTTTTTTATTTGAGCCTTGAAAATAAAACTCTGAAAGATCATTAAATGTATATTTAAGTTTTATTTTCGTTTTATTTTTCCTCTACAGGACTCGTCCTCCCCGCCGGCGGACTCCCAGAAGCCCCTGGCCTCCTGAGACGCCCTGGCCCCGCCCCCTGGTTAATGATGTCACCATGAGTTTATTTTATATTTTCTCTGTTTATTATCAGGAAGCGTGTTTGACTTTAGACGATCAGGTAAAGGTCACGAACTGTACACCTTTTAGCACTGCTCGCTCTGGACCAATCAGGAAACAGACTGACCTGTCAATCAAGTGGGAGGGACTGTTTATATTTCTGTTCATTTTAGTTTCTAATTAAATTCAGCTCTATTTTAATCTGTTTGTTTGGCTTTATTTGTCCTTTTATTTGTCTTTGATGAAGGAGTATGGGCGTCAGGCAGGAGGAGAAATAATAAAGAGAAGATTTGTTTAATCAGAATAATTTCATCTTATTTTAATAAGAATTATTTTCTTAATTGACATTAGACTCTGATAATGTTAGATCATTATGACTGTGTCATCTGACTAAATTAGATTTTATTCTGTCCAGTTTTTTTCTTTTGTTTTTCCCATTGAGAATTACATTAGGATATCCTAATCTTTTATTAACATTTTGATTTTTTTTTCTGCTCATCTATATTATCTGTCATTACAATTTTTTATTATAATTCATCTTTTTTCCCTTTGGGCTTCAGATTTTCATTTTGTTTTTTTTCCTGTCACTTTATCACCCAATTTTCTTCTATATTTTTTTATACTATTATAATTTGTTGTCATTTAATTTTTTTGCTGATGTCACTTGTTTTCTCATCCTGCAAAATTATTTCATGACCTTTTTTCACGTCTTTCATTTTTGTCATTTTTGCTTTTTTCCTGTCATTTTTCCCTGAACATTTTTCTCATTACCTTTTTTTCCCACAGCTTTTATTTTTTCCATATTTTTTTCATTCTGAATATTCAGACTTTAAATTTAAATTGCTGGGCATCATTAATTTTCTTTTTTTTTTAAATTATTTTTATATTTTTCTAAACCTTTTTTGTCATTCTAATTTTTTTCAGTTTTCTGTAAATATTTTCTATTTACATTTTGACTTTATTTTCATCATTTCATTCTTTTAATCATTTCAGTTTTCGTTATTTTGTTTTTTTCCCTTTTATTTTTTTTACATTTGATTTGGATTTTTCCTTTTTTTATTTTGTTCTTCATTTCCCAATTGATCTGGTTTTATTTTTTATTTCAGCTTTTCATTGTCATGTTTTTTTAATTATATTTGCTCATCATGCCACATAGTTACATATTTTTAGAAAATGTTTTAGTTTCTTAATTTTGTCTTTTTACTTTAAATTTAATCATGAATAAAATCGCTCTTTATTTTTCTCTCTCGTGCCTGACCCAACACCATCCTCTTTTCTTTCTGTATTTGGAGGTTTTGTTTTTGTTTTGTTCTGTTTTTGAGGGTGGGGTCAGTTTAAGCAGCCATATTTGATGATGTCACGCAGGCAAGGGGCGTGGCCTGTCCCGATGACGTCATCGTGTTTTTGTCTGGGATTTTAGGACCTTTTTAGAGAATGAAAATGAAACCAAAGTTCATCAATAAAAGACTTTTTCTTCCCTAAATGTTGTTTGCTGCTCTTTATGAGGACAAGTTTTACATTTCATAAATAATCTGAGTAAAAAAGTGTTTTTAATCTTTATCTCAACAGCTTACATTATCAGGAGGGCCACATCAGGAAGAAACACTCGATTTATTTAACTGGTCTCACAGCTTAAGGAGATTACTTAGTGAACGTGCACAAGTTCTTACAGTGCAGTTTTTAGTTTTATATTTGTGGTCTTTATAATAATTCACATACTTTTGTTTTATAACTCGTCTTTTTTTAATTTCATTGTTGTCCCCTTTGCCTCAAAGTACAACTAAAGGTTTATTTTATTCTCCTCACAGACTTTCTACAGGGTTCCCGTGGATCCTTGAAAAGTCTTAAAAGGCATTGAATTAATTCTTCTAAAAATAAGGCCTTAATTGGCATTAAAATGTCTTAAATCCAATTTTTAAAAGTCTTAAAAATTTGACCTCATTAGTAAGATTTATGTTAGATTGAACTAAACAGTGATGTGGTTGCACCAGGATCTTTCAGAGCAGACTCGTGTCTTTATTCTACCTACAGTGCAGGGAGAGAGGGGAAAAAATGGTGAAAAAAATAGCAAAAAAAATCAAAAAGTGGCTTAGGAAAATTGATTATGGCAGCAAATTTGGAAATTAAATTTGAAATTAAATTTCAAAAACCATGTAAAAATTCCAAAAATGTTTTTACAGTGGCCAAAAAAAAGATGAATGGGGGCAAAATAGGTAGAAAGTTGTAAAAAATGGGTTTAAGAAAAGGTAAAAATGGTCCAAAAGTGGGACAAAGTGTGTGAATAGAGGTAAAAAGAGGGATGAAATTCAGAAATTGGGTAAAAAGGTTAATAAATAGGTGCAAAATAGGTATGAAATTGCAAAAAATCAAAGTGGCTTAGGAAATTGATTATGGCAGCAAAATTGGGAATCAAATTTGAAAATTAAATTTCAAAAACCATCTCAAAAATCCCAAAATGGTTTTTACAGTGGCCAAAAAAAGATGAACGGGGGCAAAATAGGCGTAAAGTTGTAAAAACGGGGTTAAAAAGAAGGCAAAAAATGATGTTTTATTTAAAATAAACATTGGGTTAAAATTGCCTCTGACCCAGGTAATTCATGGGGTGTTTTTGTTTTGTTTGTTTCGATTGTGGTTCTTTGTCGACTTGGTCTTAAATTTTATTTCAAATGGCCTTAAAAAGTCTTAAAAAGTCTTGAATTTAACTTGGCTTGAGCGGTAGGAACCCTGTTCTAAATATCAGAGTAATAATACAAAAGTCTTAGACAGCTTTAAAAATGATTTATCCAAATTGTTTTGTTTGTGTTCACTCTTTAGAAAGTCTCATAAAGCTTTCTTCACTGTAACAAGTCTTAAATGTTTTCATTTTGTTTTTTGAATTTAGGCTTTTATAAGATCATTACTGTTCATAAAATCTCTTCAATTGAACTTTCAGCTTGTTAATAGATTTAGTTCTTTGACTTAAGAAGTCTTAAATGATTTGAAACTATATTTAAGGTTAAGAACCACAAAATATGTTTGATAGTCTTTAAAAGCTTGATCCTAAATGTTTTAAGTTCATGAAAATCTTTAATGTTTTCATTGTTTTTAACGTTAGGGTTTTTATAACATAAATGGATTATAAAGTGTCCTTGTTTAAAATACCAAACATGTACATAACCACTGTAAATACCACCTACTATATACTGCTTATCTTTTATTTTTATTTAATTTTAATTTCTCATTTGTAAGTTTCTTTTTATATTTCTCTTGTATCCTGCTGCTGCTGCAAAATAAAGGCATATCTTATTGTCTTAAATCAAGCTTTAGATTTATTATTAGGTTTAATTGTTTGACCTTGGAAGTCTTAATTGTTTAAAAATTATATTTAAGGTCTTTACATGCTTTATCCTAAATGTTTGAAGTTCATTTTCATTCTTCAGAAAAATCTCTAAAAACTTTCTGCACTGCAACAAAAACGTTCTTACAGTCTTAAATGTTTCATTTTATTTTTAAATTTAGAGTTTTATAACATCATATACTGTTCATAAAATGTCCTTGACGTCTTAAATTAAACCTTAAATTCCTTATTAGTTTTAGTTGTTTGACGTAGAAAGTCTTTTAATGAATTGAAAATCATATTTAAGGTTAAAGGGGACATATCATGCTTGTTTCTCCTTTTCACTATGCCAGACTAGGATGCCTGTAAAGCATTTCTGCCCTCAGTACAAGTCATTTAGCTCCTTCATTGCCCCACAATAGCGTTCTCAAAATCCTCATTTTAGGCCATTATCAAGCTCTCGTTGGAACACTCGGATCTCAGGATGACCTAAAGTTACCTCGTCACAGCCCTTTGTGCTCTGATTGGTCAGTTCTATCGGGGGCTGAGCCAGCCTGTCCTTCTTCTTCTGCTGTATTTTCCGGCAGGCTCAAAGCAGCGACCGCGTATTGAGTCCCCCTACAGGCCAGAGCTGGTAATGAGGGAGTGTGAGCTAGGGATCTATATACCCCTGCCTTATGAATATATATATTTGCATACATACATACATATACATACACACACATAAATACCACCAACAAAAAAACATATAGACAAAAAATAAATATATTACAATTAGAGCTGGGCAAAAAAGCTATTAATTCTAGTTATTTTCTGCAGAAGATTTTAAAAAATAAAAATCGTGATTTTTTTTCTTGCCTTAGTCCAATAATAAGTAGTTGCAATTTTTGAAAAACATTACAATTTTCATGATGGTCGGCCTTGTAGAGTTTGCACAAGCACTTTTATAGACTTGTATTTGTTATTTAAGTAGATTAAATATTAATCAGAGAGTTTCATGCTAATACTGTAAAAATACCTCAGCCTTTTAGTGTTTATGTAGACAAACCTGCCTACGTTTAAACTACATAATCAACCTTTTATGACGCAGACATTTAGACAACATAAAGGCAAAACTTGATTTGTTTTATTTTTATGTCACTGGGAGTTTTGCTTCTTTCAGGGAGAGAAAAATCGATTAAAATCGTAAATCTAATATTGTGGAAAAAAATTGGGGATTTTATTTCTAGGCCATATCGCCCAGCCCTAATAACAATACAAATAGACACTTGACACCTGGTAGAAGCCACACCTTATTCCTCCCTGTATCTTGTAAAAATATTTTTGTACCTTTTTTTGAACTGACTGATGTTTGGACATCTTTAAGCTCCACATTCAGACTGTTCCACAGTTTCACACCACAAACAGAAATACAAAAAAATGTTCCTCTTTGTACACATCACTGTGACTTTAAAATTACATTTACCCCTTAAATTGTGTACCCCTACCCTTATTGTGAATAATTTTTGGATATTTAGTGGTAGAAGTTTGTTTTCCTCGAAAGCTCTCTTAGATGTGCCGTTCAGTTTGGTGATTTTAAAGATCCGGCTCCCGCTGCTGATTCGTTAAAATGATCCGACTCACCGGAGCGCCGCGGACCGCCCCGCAGAGGCAGTTACCCGCCACAGCGCCCCCTGTCTCCGGGCATCTGGGGGATTTCCTGGGCGGAAGCAGCGGAGGGGGTTTCCAGTGAGAACAGCCCAGTCCACCCCGCTGGAGCTCCGAGCTGGATCACCAACACTGTCCCTCTCTGGACTCCCCGAAACCCGAATCCACGAGCCCCGGACCCGGGCCATGAAGAGCCCGCCTCAGGCCCCGAGGCTCCGAGGCAGCGGCAGCGGCAGGTCGACGGTTTGAATCCCGGGGAGAGAGTCCGAGGAGCTGCTGAGCCGAGCCGAGCCGAGCCGAGCTGAGCTGTGGCCTGCCGAGAGATTCATGTGAGTGAAACCTACAGCAGAACTATAAAGAACTACGATACACGGAGAGGCCAACAGAACACTGAACACGTTAGCGGGCTGTGCTAGCTCAGAAAAGGACTACAAATGCTATAGCTAGCTCTCCCTCTCTCTGTCGCTCCGTTTGTGTGTATGTGTGCGCGTGCGTGTGTTTGTATTGAACTGACATGTCGATCCGTTCATAGTAATTAAAGAAACGGCTGAGAAATAAGAAGCTAAATGAGCTAACAGTGTTAGCATGAGCTGTTTACATCAAAGATAAAGAGACAGTCCAGATCAATCAATCATCCATTTATCAATAAGCCATCAATAATCGATTCATCTCCTCTGCTGGGAGACTAAAGCCTCCACAGTCCGGATAAAAACTACAGTCAGAGCCTAATAATCAAACTCAGAGCCAAAGAAACTGAAACTGTCCATCATGACATAATGCAGGGTTCTCAACTGGTGGTTCAGGGCCCTGCAGGGGCCGCTGAGCTCAGAAACTCATCATCAATTATTTTAATAAATATTAAGATCACATTATAGCTGTGTCATAGGAGTGATGTGGAAAACTGTCTGTTTTTGTAGGGCTGTGTCACTTTGTCCATTTAGTCAATCGTCTATTTAACACCTATGCGTTAATTACTGTCCAGAATCAAACTTCTGTTCACTTTTTAAGCCCTCTGCTCCAAAATGACATACTCATAAAGAAAAGAGTGTCTCTTGTCCAGATGTGTAATTATCAGTATATGTGTTACTGGTCAGCTGAACGATTTGAGAAAATAATCTAATTCTGATTTACTTCCCTCAATATTGTGATTTACTCTGTGATTGTTTTAATGTTCCTCATCTTATGTATTCTTAAACAAACATAAGCAGTAGATCTTTTTATAGTAAAACCAATATGACATTAAATTAATCTAAGGATAAAAGATTTGAGAAAAAGTGGAGAAGTGAAGAACAGAAGCAAAATAGGTATGAAACTGTAAAAACTGGGTAAAAATGGTATGAAAGTGGAAAAAGGTTAATAAATAGGTGCAAAATAGGTATGAAATTGCAAAAAAAAAAAAGAAAAAAGAGGGGGAAAAATTGGCAAAAAAATCCAAAATAGGCTTGGAAAATTGATTATGGCAGCAAAATTGGGAATTAAATTTGAAATTAAATTCAAAAACCATGTAAAAATTCCAAAAATGGTTCTGACAGTGGCCGAAAAAAGATGAATGGGGGTAAAATAGGCATAAAGTTGTAAAAACGGGGTTTAAAAAGGTAAAAATGGTCTAAAAGTGGGAAAAAAGTGTATGAATAGAGGTAAAAAATAGGCATGAAATTGCGAAAATGTTCAACACATTTTGGGGTAAAAATATTGAACCTTGTGCGATTTGAAAATTGCAACAAGCCATATTGCGATTTAATCTAATTTGTAATTAATTGTTCAGCCTTAGTTACTGTGACAGAGTAAATGAAGATAGAAGTCAGGATAATGTGAAGATTTCATCCTGGCCTAAATAAAACAAGTTTTATTGTGAATATCTCTTTGAATGATGCCGGAGTGGCCGTAAAACTCTAAAAAGTAGTAATAAAATATTTGTACATCATGTCTGCAAAGGTTTATTGTTATAAAGTGATGCAGAGCAAAACTAGAGAGGTTTTATAACAACATGGTCAGGCAAGGATTTTGAAAAACAGTTCTTTTTTTTTCTTAAATTTTTGTTGTAGAGCGTGTAAGCATTCATGAAATCAGACACTTTGGGGGTGAAGAGGTTCAGTTTAACACTCTTCATTTAATATCTTTTTAAGATAACATGTTCAGTTTGTGGAAAACCTGAAGATTTTCCATTTGTCTATCAAAACTGAGAGTTAATCAGGTGTGGATGTAGTTTTTTTCATCCTATAGAGTTTGGAAAATCCAAAGCAGTTCCCCAAAACCACGTTACGCCTTGAATCATGGACTAATGCTGCGTTTGTTTTACTTCAGAGCTCCAGATTCACCCGTCAGCACTTCCACATGAGTAAAGCTGACATTATCAAATAAGAAATATTGTAGCTTAAGCATGAAGATACTCTGTCCTGAAATCACATGTCATTGGGACTTTTTGTTTTCACATTTTTTTAACACTTTTTATATAAGATTTTCATTTTTATATTTCATACAAACACATATAAGCAGATATCAAGGTGAATAAATAAAATAAAATAATAATTCAGGGTGTCCTGATCTGATATTAATATCTGATATTAGTCCAATATCAGCAAAACAACAAATATCTGATTATATTGGCCTGCATCTAAAAGGAGTCCATTCTAATTTATTTATTCTTTTATTCATTTCAATTGTGGAATATTCTCATGTTTGAGTTAAACAGAGGTTAGTTTACAGTTTAATCATATTTGTTTTTTTAATTGTATTTATCAAGTTACTTTTCAGGGTCTTCTAATTTATTTTTTAATTTTATTTAATTGTACTATATTCTTGTGTTTAAGGTTAAATGTATTGAACCCGTTGGTTAATAACAAATAGGTCAGTTTTTCTCATCCCTGCTATTGCTGCCTACTGTTCTCTGTTTGAGTAATCTCACCTGATCAAGACTTTTCTTACAGTCCAGACAACAAAATAAAGAATAAAAGTCTGTTTGACTCCTGCTGATATCGTATTGGATTGATATCGGTATGATATCGGAGGGGAGAAAGTTTTTTTCCCCTTATTATAATGGTAGAAAAAAATAAAAAAATATTTAGATATAAAGGTAAACACACCAACAGGTATGCATGTTCTAGGGATGTAACAGTATGAAAATTTCATATCACGGTTATTGTGACCAAAATTATCACGGTTATCATTATTAGTGTGCTTAAAATGTTCAAAAAGTACTTTAACACAGTCTTTAAATCATTTAACCCCTTTAATATTATAATTTTAACAGTTCTTTTGTCTTTTTGTCAATAACTGTGTCAGGAAATGTCCTATAAGTACATTTGTTTTAACTTTTTTCATTAGAAATAAAAGTAAACAATTCTGTCAAGTATTTGTAATTATCATGTCATAAATGTTTAAACTGTGTGTGATTACAAGAAAAGAAAAAACAGATTTGTACTTTAAACAGGATTCTCTTCATAAACAATTGTAAATGAACATGTTCAAAGTTTTGAGATGGACAAAAATAAATGTAACCTATTCTAAAAACACTCAGACATTTTAGTTCACCTGCAGCATTAGTGTCCATGTTACAGCTCGTTATATTAGACCATGTCCAGGACTTTTTATTTATTTATTTTACTAACAATAGTCCCTGAAGCAGTTAGCCCCCTTTATGACTCTCCTCTGGTCTCCCCTTTACATGGCAGATCTCCTCCACATCTCCTTCTTTAATATTTACAAATTACGATTGACTAAATCCATAAAACATGAACTATGATGGAAAAAGACGATCTGTTACGACAAAATACGGCAAATAAACGGCGAAATAACGTAAAGAACTCACTCCAGAATGATACTAATGCTGTTATTTACAACCTTTATACATTATTTACTCAGAAAATCCTGATAAACCTCCTATAATTCACTCAGGTATGGCTCTCTGAATCCTCTCTCTCTCTCTCTGCTCGTTTACTCGAGGAGTTACAGCAGTTTTAATCACACACATTTTTGTCTTTCACCACAGCTTGGTGTTTTAGACAGGGTGACTGTCGTCAATCAGTTTCCCCTCCACATCCTTTAAAATCCAAACTTTGACCAGACTTTAGACTTTGTCTGTTTGAGTGTGTAAACCTGTAAGAGTCTGAGCGAGGCTCCAGCTGCTGAGGACAAACATTACAAACTGTGAGAGACGGCTGCTTCACCGAGGAGCAGACACACATAGTTCAGGCTTTACAGTCAAAGAGCAGCATCACCGTGAGTTACTGACACAGAGTGGGGATCAAACACCGTTTAACGGTCGTTTTAATAGGACACAGTAATAATTACTGAGGGACATTTAACCGCGGTTTACCATTTTACCGTTAACCATTACATCCCTAGCATGTTCATATATAGCCAAACATATAAACATATGTGTAATGATTAAAGTTTGATAAAAGTTCATCTTATCTTTTCCATCTGAAGGTTGAACATCGTCTCTGAGCTGATGGTTGTGATTAGGCCTGAACAATTAATCACAAATTAGATTAAATCACAATATGGCTTGTTGCAATTTTCAAATCGCAGAAGGTTCAATATTTGTAGCCCAAAATGTGTTGAACATTTTGGCATTGTGATGTAGTTTTTTGTAATTTCATACCTATTTTGCTTCTGTTCTTCACTTCTCCACTTTTTCTCAAATCTTTTATCCTTAGATTAATTTAATGTCATATTGGTTTGACTATAAAAAGATCTACTGCTGATGTTTGTTTAAGAATACATAAGATGAGGAACATTAAAACAATCGCTGAGTAAATCACAATATTGGGGAAAAACAATTGCAATTAGATTATTTTCTCAAATCGTGCAGCCCTACACAGTATAACGGTAATTTTAACAGGACACTGTAATGATTACTGTGGGGAATTTTACCGCGGTTTACTATTTTACTGGTAACCGTTACATCCCTAGCATGTCCATATCTAACCAAACATATGAACATATGTGTAATAATTAAAGTTAAAAATAAAAACAGCATTCTGATTCACAACGTTTAAAGGAAAAACCTCCTGAAGCTCCAGACTAAACTTTTTTGCTTAAGTGTCTCTGGGTTTAATAAAAGTTCGTCTCATCTTTTCCAGCTGAAGGTTGAATGTCGTCTCTGATCTGATGGTTGTGATGACGGTGTCACGTCTGTCCATCCAAACAACCTGCCTGTAGCTGATAAAGAGAAAAAGACTTTAACTTTCTTATGTTTTCACTTTAATGATCAACTCAAACCCACTGCAGCTGCTCTCAGCAGTGTTCGCTCATAACTGAAATAACTCTTATTTTTTATTTTGTTTTATCTTTATTAACCATGAAGTCCAAGCTAAATTAAAAATCTCTTTTATAGGAGGGACTTGCCAAAGTAGTGACCAATAAACAAAATAAATAAAAAAGATAACAAACATTCAACAGCACAGCCTAAAGGTGCGTTCACACCACAAGCGACCCAGCTACCAAAGTCGCGTCGCCCACTGATGTAGCGTCGCGCGTCTATAAATACCTGTTTGGTCGCCGTTGGCGTCGGCCGTCGGTCGGTGACATCACGTCCGCTCGAGTTTTACCGCGATCATATCATATATCACATAATAGGATGTATAAGCGGACATTATTCCAGCTGTGTCCTTTTCACTCACTTATCAGACACAAAACTCTGCAGCTGATGATGCAGCAGCATTATCTGTGAGTTTACTGCGGTCCGTCTGCAAATGTCCTCACTGACATTAGTTCCGCCTAGAAGGAAGTCATCCGCCCTGTAGTCCGGATGAATAACTGCACCGTCACACGTACACACACCGCTGATTGGCTGATGCTGCACAGCCACACACGACATCGCCTGAATAGATCAACTTTTTTTTAACTTTGACATCGCGCCACAAGTGAAGCGGTCTTCTTGTCGCCGGCTGTCGCATCGCGGGAGGGTTAGCCCCGCCCCATCGCGGCTGTACATTCACTTTGAATGGAGAGTGATCGCCGAGGTAGTACATGTAGCGTCCGGTGTGAACGCCCCTTTACACTGTGAAACGCAGGAGGAGGGACAGGAAGACTGAGGACGGGAAGGAGCAGGAGACAAATGTTTTTATTTTATTAGATTTACATTATTCTTATTTTTGATTAGATCTATCTTTCAGATATTTTTATATCTTTTTGGTCTGTAATACATAGGGCTGGGACGATACCCTATTCTCCCGATTCGATTGTAACCCCAGTGAAAAAAATGAACAATGATGATGCCTACAGACTATATCAGGAAAAATACACATCACATGTGAGTCTGTTTTTAGGATTTATTCAGCAATATATTTTAACCAGCTGTTTATACTCTCTCTTCAAAAGACTGGACTGACTTTAAAAGTGGATTATTAACACAGACTAAAATGAAGCATTTACATTTGGGAAAAAACATCTTTTGAACAAAAAGTCAACTTAAAAATTGTCAAAAAAAATCCCTGATACTTATGAGAATTGGTCTTTTTGTCCCACCCCTAGTGATACTGACCTGCTGCTGAATCCCAGCGTCCCTGAGGAAGATTTCCAAAATGATTGATAAAATATTTTTTAATCTAATTTAACTCACAGCGTTTTCTCGATGTATGGAGAGCATTCTGTCTCCACGCTCTTTATGATCCTGATAGATTTTCTCAGGTCGGTGACTCTCTTTAGTTCTTTCTGAAGGTTTTCCCCTGCCCAGGTGCATTGTGGGAACAGTAATGGGCGACAGACTGCAGGTAGTGCAGCAGGTAGTGCAGCAGTTTGACATTTCACAAGGAGATGATGTCCAAAATGATCAATGAGACTGATTTTACTGCACAAGAACATCCCAAAGTTTTTATTGCAGGTGATGAAGTGTTTTTCTTTACCCGAGCAGCCGTGTTTGTAGACAAACTCCGGGTTTGTGATGGTTGTCCCAGTTTCTCTCTCGGACCTCCGGCTTTCAGAGGCGATCCAGATGATGTTTTCCAGTGCAAAAGATAATGCACCAACTAGGGCTGGGTGACATGGCCTAAAATAAAATCACAGATTTTTTCCCACAAATTGATCGATCAGGGATCAGAGTTATGTCTGATTATGTAAGTGGAGCAGACCAGTCTGTTACGTGGTTGAGTGATGCTAACAGCTCACCTGTGTGGAAACACCTGAATCAGAAATACTTCATTAATCCCCGAGGAGAAATGTGTTTTTTCAGATGCTCTTATACACTCTATAGCAGCAGGAATATCAAATGTAGGGCTGTAATCAACCAAAGAAATTGTTGGTCGACTAAAACACAGAAACTTGTAGACCAAAATCGACCAATCAACCCCCCCCCTCCCCCGCCGTGTTTCTCCCCTGTGTGCGCCTCTTTCCCTCCTTTCTTTCTCTCAACACAAGACTCTTTGCTTCCAGTCTTCATCAATGAAATGGGCAGTCACTGTCATATAGGACTCCATTTGAAGAGACGTACACATCTGTTATCTTTATCTATTAACTAGGAAGCTTTCTCTTTTTTACTCCCTCATATTTTGCCGTTAGTGCATGCATAATTGTGAGGCGCGCTGGCACTGAATATCCAGAAAAACACTGGAACCTGTATATTCATGGGACTCTTTTAGTGTTTCCACACAGAGTTTCATATTAACCACGTTGTTCACTATAACAGAACTTTGAGGGCAACTTAAAATCGTGCAGCGATGTTTTTCTCGTGTGTGCGCCTCTTCTATTTTTTTCTCTCTCAACACAAGACTCTTTGCCTTCCAGTCTTCATCAATGAAATGGGCAGTTACTTTCATATAGGACTCCATTCGAAGAGACGTACACATCTGTTATCTTTATCTATTAACTCAGAAACTTTCTCTTTTTTACTCCCTCGTATTTTTCCGTTAGTGCATGCGTAATTGTCTGGCGCGCTGGCACAGAATATCCAGGTTCCAATGTTTTCTTGGCCTTCCACGACACCAATGGGCCTCATACCCTCAGAAATAAAACTGTCAATTCCTTCTGTGATGTAGTTTTTGCATTTGGGTGTTTATATGAGGCATAAAATCCAGCGCAGACTGGGTGAGGGATACCGCTGCAGCGCGGGCAGCGGGCAGCGGCAGGTGCACATGCAGCTATAAAACGAATAAACGATTATTAGACTAGAATATTGAAATGTTCTTAAATAAAAATATTGAAATGAATGATAAATACATTGAAACAGTGTTCTGAGACATGATGGGGGTGCTCAGAAAATACCCCCATTTCACTTGATACGTTTCTCCTGATGAAATGAACTGCTGGGGAAAAAAAATAAATTGACACATTTGGTCGACCAATCAGAATTTCGGTCGACTGTGCACGCATCGACCAATTAGTTGACCAGTCGACTTGGACTTTACAGCCCTAATCAAATGAAGACTTTAAACTAGTTATGAGCATAAAAAATTCAGTAAACAAGTACGGCTGGGTTAAAAAAATCAGTTTAATCTATTTTAGTGGATTTCCCTTTAGCTGGTTCATAATCGATCCATGAAATCCAAAGATCTATCTTTTAACATGTGTATTTTTTTCTTCATTGGACGTGCAGAGAAGCAGCCTGTGGTATCAACCATGCTAGTCTCGCCATTAGCACTGCTTTCCACTGAACAAGATCTGATGAGATGTTACTGCAGCAGTCAAAAAAAAAACATGGAGGAAGCGAGTAGCACTATATGGACACCACCGGAGAGTTTAAAAGTTGACGTTTGGACATATTTCAGATTTAACAAGCATTAAAGAAAAGACAAGTTGGACAAAAAACAAGTAACTTGCAGTATATGCATTAATGCATATCATTAATATGTGATTAATGTAACTGCTTGAGTTCAGTTCTTAATGTAAAAACAGTTTTAATAATGTACCAGGTCAAAAAGTCATTTACAGCATTATTTTTACTGAGATAACCCAGACTGAATCGATTTGAGACCTCTTAATATCGAGTCAAATCGATCCAGAAAATCTGAATCGATACCCAGCCCTATAAACAAGTGAAAAAATAAAGTAAGCAGGCTGTAAGATGGTGAGACTTTAAGCAACATCAGCTTCATTATAAAGGAAAATAAATAAATGAGTAAAGTCAGACTAATGACTTAACTACATTAACTATATTATATTTACATTATGAGTTTAAAACACACTGCAGGTATATACTGCTGGGCTCATGGGGCTCAAACAGCTGAGTAAAGTCTTATTTTATATTGATTCATTGTCATAGAAACTAATATCTGCCCGCCCTACGTGACTCAGTTTGTTCATCATGTTTTGTTTTTATTTGAGAAGATTGATGGTAGAATTCCCCCGCAGTGTGACTGCTGCTTTGGTTGTGAAACTTCAGATTTTCTCAAAGTCACTCGGAGTCACAGAGCTCTCAGTCAGACCCTGAACGCCTCGTCAGGCTGAGACGTGAACTCTGACCTTACCTGTTGGACAGGTGTGTCCCTGCACAGGGATGGGGACTTGTTCGATTCAATCATACCGATGTTGTTATGGATTCTGCTTTTTCATTCGGATCTTTAACTCCTTTATACGAGGGCTGTGATGATTTGCTCTTCTCGCAATTCCATTTTCTTTTTCACTTTTCTCCGAAAGAGATTTTTTATGATTTTATTTTAGGTACCAATTCGACTTTTTATGTGATTATTATTATTATAATTGTTATTTTTTTATGTATTTTTTATTTTTTTTAGGTGCCAATTTTATTTTATTTTTATTTTTTTAGGTGCAGATTCCATTTTTTATACGATTATTATTATTATTATTATTATTATTATTATTGTTATTATTATTTTTTTTTACAATTTTATTTGTGCCGATCTTATTTAAATTGCAATTCTGTTGAATATTGTAATATAACACAATATTGTGATATCGTGAAATATCATGATATTATTGTATCGTGGGGTTCTTGCCAATACTCACACCAGGGCAGACTAAAAGGTTTTCTGCTTTCTGCTCCTTTTCATTCTATTTTTTGTTTGGAAAGAATAGGGCTGGAAGCGTCTAATGCAGATTATTATGCTCACACTGATCCTTTATTTTTAAATTCACACATTATGACATTTTCTGACTTGTTTTATTGTAAAATAATGTTACTAATGTTTACTGCAAAACTAAACTACTAACTAATACTCAATCTGGTTTAAGAGGTGTTTGTAAGTTTTCTGTTCAGAAAGATAGAAAAGGTAAAAAAAAAAAAAAGAAAAAGAAAGGTGTTTCTGTTGTTGGGGTTAAACTATGGGATGATGCAAATATACATTTAAAAATTTTTAATTCATGTTATATCTTCAGGAAAATGGTCTCTAAAGTTATTTTTGAAATTTATTGGGAGGTTGCTGGAAATGCCCAGCCCTAGTCTACATATATATTCATATATTTTTCTATTTATGCTTTCATTTGCTGCCATTATTCCGACACAAAAAACAAGCTTGGCCAATAAAGCTGATTCTGATTCTGATTTAAATGACCCGTCAAGCTTTGTTAGGAAGTATTAAATAAATTAAACTCTCATCGCTCTGGTCTGGAGCTGCAGAAACTCTGAATAAACTAATCAGCGGTGAGCAGGTCGCTGTAAGGATGTTTTAATAATCCAAGTTAGATTACAGTGAGTTAATGATGATGAAGCTGTGGAATATGGGCAGAGATTTGCCTCAAAATATGCACACAAATATTTCCATGATTGTCACGTGTTTTTCAGATTCACAAAAATAAAAACGATTTAGTGAAAATCATGGATATATTTGTGGATCTGCAAACACGTGAAAATGGTGGATAAATGTGTACAGAGTAGGGCTGAACGATATGGACAGAATTTCATATCTCAATACAATACAATATGAAAACCAAGCGGTGCATTCAAGGGCAATCGTAAAATTCAAATTTGTTGTGACTTGAGAGCTGTACATGCAGTTTTGTTGCTTTTTGGATATTATTATGTGTAATGTTCATGTCTCGATATAGATACGATAACAATGTATCTTTTAGCCCTGGTGCATGTTAAAGGAAAAGTTTGGTTCCTGCAGCTTTTACATTGTTTATAGAATGAAGAACAACAATATACTCACCCAGAAGGCTTTCCTGATGCAAACGGTGCTTCGGGAGATATTTAGATCCAAAATCGAGCAGCGGACACCGATATAATGGTAGCCTGTAGGGCATAGATCGCCGCTCCTAAAAACTGCGTGTCGTCCAAAAACTCATGTTTTTCACCAATATTCCATCATGATTAAGCGCCCGAATGGACCGCCATTGCAGCCTGTGTCTCTCCACACAGCGCTGTGTGGCTGAACAACCTCTGAACTGGCGAGTTTGTTTACGTGCCCCTTTGCATGCGCAGTGCGGCTCATTGTTTCAGGGAAGATCGGCAGCTACAAATCAACTTTCTTCTTCCAGTTTTGTGCAAAATGGACGAATGTCTATGGGATGAAGATGTTGTGGAGGAGAACTTTGAATATGATGGACGTCCTTACAGTTTGGAGCGACAGTATACAGGTATACAGATAAGGAAGCTTTGTGAGAAACATGAGTTTTTGGACGATTAATGCAGTTTTTAGGAGCGGCGATCTATGCCCTACAGGCTACCATTATATCGAGCTTCGAGACAAAATTAAAAATTTTAGAAAGTCAGAATCATTCCACACTGTAAACAGAGCAAATCACAACACTAAAAAACTGTGTTAGTTAACAGTTCTAATTCCTCATCATGAAAATAATGTTTAATTTAAATAATCAATGTTGAAAACCAGACATTTTTTGAGTTAATTTTAATGTTTTTAATATAATTGTAATAATAATTTAATGTATTGTAGTGTTGCATCATTACTTGATATAATACACAAACATCACAATATCAGACCCATAAGGCAACTGTGGGGGCAACAAAAGCACCTCACCTGAACTTTAATTTTAAAAATGATTATATCACACAGATGGTTATAATCCTCTATAAACTATCATACCCAAAGGTCAGCACATCGTTTCACATTTCAGTAATAAAACTATCTAATATTTGTATTTCTGTCTTGCTGCAGGTGAAAAAATCTAATCCTGACAGACTTTGTGATGGCGGCAAATATCGTATCATTATCCAAAGAATCGATATCGTATCGTGTTGTCATGAAAGGGGTGATTTACACCCCTAAACACATCATAATGGATTAAAACAGAGACTTCTATGAGCATGTCTTTGAAGCTGAAAACATCAACATCTTATAGCATCTGCTTCATGTGTTTCACTTTGATTTTAAAAACATTTAAAGGTGCTATGAGGAGAATTTATCGCCGGCGTAATGCTGCGTTCCAGTAGCCTCTGAACTGGGAGCGACATCATCTCCCACTTATCTGCGTTCCAGTTGAAGTCTGAAAAAAACATGCCCATCTACCAGGCTATTGTTAGCTGTTGTTAGCACGCCCTGCGTTGTTGTATGAAGAATGTGATTATAACTATGGCAGCATTTTTGTAAATATAAATCTAACAATACTATGTATACAGCTGATCCTGTATACATAGTATTGTCTTGGAAAATTATTTGTCTTCCTTCTGGCCTGAAACATAGTAAATGAAGTTAAAATGTACTTGGTAACTAATGTACAGGTGACCAGAAAATGTGAGTAGGTAAAATAGTGCAAGTTAAGGCATAAAATATAAAAACTCAAAACAATGGGGACAAAAAAATAATAAAAAAATGACACAATAAAATTTAGGCTAAATTAACAAAATCTGTTCAAAAAAGTAGAGTACATAAAGATTACAAAATACGCAGAACCATAAATTTATAATAGTAACAGTGTTGTGTGTAACGCGTTAGAAAGTAACGCGTTACAGTAATGAAACTACTTTTTCGGGTAAAAAGTAAAGTAACGCACTACTGTTGAAAATTTGGTAACGAAACGTAGTTCATTTTTTAATGCAGCACGACGTTACATTTCCCTCGGACAGATCTGACACTGAAGCTGCCTTCTCAGCTGCTCACACAGACACGAGCAGCGTTGCCAAGTCTGCTCGTTATAAGCGTCTAAAGGCTGAAAATCTTGTGAGTCACGGCCGCGGTTTGTGTTTTTTTGGGCTTGTTTCCAGACGTGAAGTTTCTTCTTGGGGCTCTTAAGTCTGTGTGAATCCCCCTGATTATCTTCCAGCTCCTAACATAAAGGAAAACACGACTGCAGTAGGCAGTTTGTCCACTTCCTTGTTTCCTGGTTATATGCACGCCCCCAAACACACTCACGCACATGGAGCATGCTCCAGAGCCAAAGTTGCCAGGTCTGCTTGTTATAAGCAATGGTCTTTTCTTGAATAGATACTTAGCGCTGTGATATTGAAATGTAATGTAGAGGAAAATTAACACACTTTGTGTAGACTTCTCTTTTTAAAAAGTAGTATATCACATTAGGAAAGGAAATAGCTGGAGGTTGCTTATTTTGGACTTGTTTTATTGACCAGGTTTCTTATTTTAGAAGCAAAATGTGTAAACACTGGGCAGGAGCTCTGATTCCACAGGGTATGTGACATTTTGTAAAATAAAGAGCACAAAAAACTGTTATGTTCTCTGTAGTAGAACTTTTTGTAGGCCTTCACATTTAGGAACAGATATGGGGTTCTGTCCATGATCAAGCAATGTAAAAGTAACGGAAAAGTGACTTGAGAAGTTACTCTTCATAGAGGGTAACTAAGTAAAGTAAAGAGTTACTTTTTTCAGATGGAACGAGTAACGAGCAAACACTACTTTTTTAAAGTAACTTCCCCAACACTGAATAGTAAGACACATTAAAGCCAGACTAAACAGAGAGCTAACAGACAATGTTCATGCAGAGTTAGAAACAAAGAAATTCTAAGATCAATATGATCAATAACTGGAGATATTGTTCATCAACCTCTAATCTTGTTTTTTAGAAGGCTAACTAGAATCAAAAACTGCCCACAGCAACAATGTAACTTCCTTTAGTTATGTGACACTGGAAAAAGTCCTGGAAAAGTCCTGGAAAAAGATTTCTAGAACAGAGTGGGAACCCTGATGGTGTCTGCTACAGTAAACAGATATTTGGAGGTATATATTCTCTTTAGGTTGCAGCACCATGTCCAACTTCCAGGTGGTAAATTCCAAACCTTTGAAGTTTCATAAAAATATCATCTTTTCACATTTGAACCAAATTGAGATATTTCATCATAAATCAAAGAAGAACAAATTTGACATTATGCCTGTGTCGAGATTTCATATACCTTTTATTATTTATTTAAATTTTATGGTAATTCACAAGAGAATAGTTTGATTAATCAGCAATACATAAACTCTATATTTATGTTTTTTTTAATTTATTTAAATTAATTTATTATTATATCTTTAATAAGTTCCAATAATTTACTTTTTTTTTTGACCAGGGTTTATTAACTGAATTTGTACAGAGTTTATCTTTCCATAAATGCTTCAGGGGCTGATTTTGAAATACATAGAAACATTTATGTTTTGTTAAAATCAACATTTTATTTGTATTGCAGCTTTCCAGTACCTTTAAGTCGCTTGAGGCAGAGAATAGGTCCAGTATAGTTGTTTGACAAGCTGCTGCTGTTCCAACGAAGCACTCGGAGTTCAGAAAAGTTTCAATGATTTAATGACTGAATCTTGAATGAATTAAGTTACACACGCACATATGATTTCATAATGTGTACACAGATGGCACACGTGTAAGCAAACAGATGAACAACAGGTAACAAAAGCACGGTCAACAAAAAATTACGGCTACCTTAGACTCGCCTCTCCTCCCCAGTGCAGGTGAAGTAGCCTTTAATATAACTTCCGGCTGTCAATCCAAAGTGCCCATGTGACCCGAAACTTACACGTTACCACGGAAACCAGACAAAAGTGATCGAACCCAGAATAATTAACAAATCATATATACGGCTCCTACAATTAGCTTTTTCTTTTCCAAAATTGTTTGTGTTTATTAACCTTAAAAAGTGACAGCAGTCCTTAGCAGCCACATCAAATTTGATAATACAAAGGGGGCCAAATGGGAAGCTGTGGTGGGCCTAATTTGGCCCCCGGGCCTCCAGTTGATCACTGTTTTATTGAAAAAGTGAATATGATTTTTAACTTGTTTTAAAGTAAAAACAAACATTTAAAAAAGTATTTATTTATGATTTAGTAATTCATGCATGAAAGAGTTAAAACACATGAAAACTTTTTATATTTTGTGAGTCTGAAAAACACAGGTGGATTTTGTGCATATGTTTGAGACTCATCTCTCCCCGTGTTATTATATTATTATTATTGTATTGTTATATTATTATTGTGTTATATGCTGTGTATCAGTCCGTGAGTGCAGCTCCACCTGCCTCAGTCACAGCAGGACCATCTGAGTCATTTCAGACTGAAACAACGACACCTCTGAGTCAGTGAACGCTTCACAGATGAAGCAGAAACAGGCCAGGTGATGCGTTCAGGGTCCATCTGGAACTTTCACATCCAAGCGCTGATGGTTGAGAAGTTCGGGTCTGCAGCAGGGACAAAAAGGAGGGCTGCTGTCTGAGTTTCACTTCAGCTTCTCCCTCCCTGGAGGGTCGGCCATGAGCTGTGATCTCTGAACGGAAACAGACTCAGAGCGAAACAACCACGACCGAAACTGGAGAACCAGAGATGAGAGGGGCCGGCCGGAGACGCAGAGGCCGTCTGATTCTCCGACGATTAATCCGAGCGCTCCGATTGTTGATCGCTGTTAGCCCAGAGGTGGAGAGGTGAGGTCAAGGTCGTCTCCACGTGAGTGAACACATGTGCGGTGAAGGTCATAGGGCGGTGTGGTGAAGGTCGTAGGGCGGTGTGGGCGGCCATGTTTGGTTAATCTGGTCAGGCAGCAGCTTCACACCTGATTTCTTTCTTTCTCTGAATTTAAGTTTTACAATCCAAATTAGGGCTGATTGATTTGAGAAAATAATCTAAGTGTGATTTACTCTGTGATTGTTTTAATGTTCCTCACCTTATGTATTCTTTAGGGATGGGAATCGAAAACCAATTCCAGTTGAGAATCGTTAACAGCTCCATCAAAGAATCGATATCATTCATCTTTTTGCTTATCAATTCCATTATCAATTCCTTCTTCTGAGAGGGTTCAGAACAGGGTTCCCACTCTGTTCTAGAAATCTTTTTCCAGGACTTTTCCAGGACTTTTTCCAGTGTCACATAACTAAAGGAAGTTACATTGTTGCTGTGGGCAGTTTTTGATTCTAGTTAGCCTTCTAAAAAACAAGATTAGAGGTTGATGAACAACATCTCCAGTTATTGATCATATTGATCTTAGAGTTTCTTTGTTTCTAACTCTCCATGAACATTGTCTGTTAGCTCTCTGTTTAGTCTGGCTTTAATGTGTCTTACTATTATAAATTTATGGTTATACATATTTTTTAATCTTTGTTTACTCTGCTTTTTTATGAATAGATTTTTTTAATTTAGGCTAAATTTTATTCTGTCCATTTTTTATTATTTCTTTATGTCCCCATTGTCTTGAGTTTTTATATTTTATGCCCTAACTTGCATTATTTTACCTACTCACATTTTCTGGTCACCTGTACTTTAGTTAGCAAGTACATTTTAACTTCATTTCCTATGTTTCAAGCCAGAAAGAAGACAAATAATTTTCCAGGACATTTAACTTTTTTCCTCATTTTCCATTTGTTTTCCATGACTGGAAAATTGGGCAATCATTTTCCAGGTTTTCCAGGACGTGTGGGAGCCCTGTCAGAAGCGTCAGAATTGTGGCTTAATTTTAAGTACACCTACTGCACAACCTTAAGTGAGTGGAAACACCAGCAACTTGCAGAAGCAGATATCTATACTGTGATGTGTGTTTGGCATTGTTGACACTGAAAATCAGACCATTTGCCCACATGCAAAATCTGCAGGAATCGATAAGAGAATCGTTAAAGAACTGGATCGATTAGCAGGATCGTTAACAGCATTGGTATTGATAAAATCTTATCAATTCCCATCCCTAGTATTCTTAAACTAACATAAGCAGTAGATCTTTTTATAGTAAAACCAATATGACATTAAATTAATCTAAGGATAAAAGATTTGAGAAAAAGTGGAGAAGTGAAGAACAGAAGCAAAATAGGTATGAAATTGTAAAAACTGGGTAAAAAAAATGGTACAAAAGTGGCAAAAAAGTTAATAGGTGCAAAGTAGGTATGAAATTGCAAAAAAAAAAAAAGAAAAAAAAAATCAAAAGCGACGAAGGAAAATTGATTATAGCAGCAAAATTGGGATTAAATTTCAAACCCATGTAAAAATTCCAAACATGGTCTGACAGTGGCCAAAAAAAAAAAGATGAATGGGGGCAAAATAGGCGTAACGTTGTAAAAACTGGGTTAAAAAAAAGGTTAAAATAGGCATGAAATTGCAAGAAACTACATCACAATGCCAAAATGTTCAACACATTTTGGGTTAAAAATATTACACCGTCTGCGATTTGAAAATTGCAACAAGCCATAATGTGATTTAATCTAATTTGTGATTAATTGTTTAGCCCTAATCCAAATTCATGACGGCTCACTTAATTTAGTTTATTTTAGGACTTTATTTCATTCTGTCATTAATAAACATTCTATACTAGGGGTGGGAGAAAAATCGATTCACATAAGTATCTGGATTTTTTGTTCAAAAATCTTTTTTTTTTTCCAAATGTAAAAGCTTCATTTTAGTCTGTGTTAATAATCCACTTTTAAAGTCAGTCCAGTCTTTTGAAGAGAGAGTATAAACAGCTGGTTAAAATATATTGCTGAATAAATCCTAAAAACAGACTCACATGTGATGTGTATTTTTCCTGATGTAGTCTGGAGGCATCATCACTGTTCATCTTTTTCACTGGTGTTAAAAAAGATAACTAAAGATTGGAAAAATCAGCAATATCATAGAATCGCAATTTAAATCAAATCAGCGCCTAAAAAATCGAATCGGGAGAAAAGCGTTTCGTCCCAGCCCTAGCCCTAATCACAATCAGCCTTAAAAATCAGCATCAGTCAAACCAAAGAGGGCACCAGTTAGCACGGTAACAAATAACTGTGTAACACCGTTTTTCAGGGTTTTGAAAGTGATTTAATTTGGAACATGGTGCTTGAAAATGTTTGAATTTCGGACAGTTACTTACTTACGAGGTCTTAGATAAAAGTGTTGAATGTAAAGGAATTTGAGATTTCTTTAATTTGGGATGTGGTGCTTAAAGTTCTTGATTTTTCTTTTAAGTTTGCTTAAATGTGTTTCAGTTTGGGACAAGATGCATGGAAGTGCTTGAATTACACTTTTTCATGTTAAAGATTAGCAAGTCCCTGAATATGGGACAGGATTTCTGAGTTTAATAATCATGCATCAGGACACAAGGGATGGAAATCCAATGAAGAATTGATAACAACTCCCTCATGGAATCATTATTATTCGTGTTTTTATCATTGATTCCTTTACCAACTTCTGCTCTGCATTTGCTCTGCATTTGCTCTGCATTTCTTACAATTCAATACCGTCACCTTCTTATCAGAGGCAGTTTGGCAAAAAGACATTTGGAATTAATCAGGAATCGATAAGGGAATCGGTGAAGAATCGAAACAGAGAGAATCGTTAGTGGCTTTGGTGTCAAAAAAATCAAATCGTTTCGGATTCCCCCAGATTACAGCCTGTATCTCCTGCTGGTGGGAAATCCAGCTCGGTTTGGTGAACGGAATCTTTTTGCTCAGCCTGGAGATGTGATCTGGCTCTTTTGATTTTTGATTCTTAATTAGTTAATTTTGTATTTTTGTGGTTGCTCATTCAGGAGGATCCTGAGCTTATGTCAATCTTGTAACTCTCTTGATGTTTGTTTTGAGCTCTTGATCTTCTTCAGTGGTTTAATGATTCACTCCGTTTCCTTTTACTTTCTTTTTTACACAGACAACAGTGGCTGGTGCAATAGGAGAGAGTATCATATGTCAAAATACATTTTTCTAATAAGTTATTTTTTTAGTATTTTCTCTTTCAAACACTCAGATGGGTCTTTCAGGAGTTTAGGTTTCAGTCTCTCAAAAATGATTTCACACCATGTTATGTACATTTTTGAGGTTTGTAGGAGTGTTTTGTAAATTAAAATAAAAATAAGGTAGATTCTCCTTTTTTTTGGTAAATATGATGTTAAATGTGCAGTTTTAAGGCCGTGGTACTTGTTGATATCATTGATGAAGCCTCTGCAGAAGCGTATAAATAAATTATATTATGGTACTTTTTTACTCTTGGCCAGTATTTTAAACTTCTGTGGAATTTTTTAACTTGGTCTGAATAAAATCATGTGAGGTATCGGGGGCGTTTGTTTTGAGGTCTCGTCTTAAATCAGAGTCCATCTGAGCTGTGCTGAGGTCAGGCTGAGGTCTAATGATGTGGACTGGAAAAGCCCCTAGCATCCCCGCCGCCGAGCTCTGACAGGAAGTGAGTTCAGCTGAACGTGTGCGTGTGCACGTCCATGTGTGTGTGTGTGTGTGTGTGTGGATCAGCTGATAGTGAAGGTCAGACGTGGGGACATTTTCTGTTTTAAAGTCATAAACACCATCACCACAGGCACTTCGTTATTTGGTTGATTTTTGGATTCATGTGGAAACTTTATTTAAATCTCATGAACGTGCTGCTGCATCACACCTTTGTTTGAGTGTTCAAGGTTAATTTTACTTTATTTTTTATATTTCAGCTCCATTCTAACATCCTATTTACATTTAACAACATGTGTTTTTAGTGATGGTTAGAGTTCTTCCACCTTTAAGATAAGATAAGATATTCCTTTATTAGTCCCACAGGGGGAATTCCAGATTTACAGCAGCAGCAGGATACAAGAGAAACATCAGAAAAAGACTTACAAATGAAGAAATAAGTAGTTAAAATAAAAGTGAAAATAGCATAAATGACTAAAATGAAGCTAAATGAAAAGAGCATGAGCCTTTAAGCATTATCAACTTTCTTAAGAAGGAAAATACGTAAAAGTTAAAGTGGAAATGAGACTCTTCTGCTCCAGATTAATACATCTGTACATATGTTTATATTTTCCATGACTGCACATGTGAAACATGGACCGGGATAAGAGTTTAAATAGTATTTGTATTAGGGCTGGGCAATATATTGATTAAATCAATTAAATCAAATTATTTTCTGCAAAAGATTTAAAAATCAAAAATCGAGTTTTTTTTCATTTACTTACTTAAAGAGACTGTGAGGAGTTTCTAAGTAACTAAAAAACAGTCTCCCTTTTAGATATATGCCTGATGGAAATACACACTTTAAGATGAGTTTTATAGCATCTAAATAGGTTATCTATAAATGCTATTCCTTAGCTTCACGGTCAGGTCGGACAGGGCTGGACTGGCCTGGATACTCAACTTCAGGAACAAGACAATTAAAACTAGAGCAAATTTATATTATTCAGACACGTCTTAGAGCACCGGGCTGTAAGTAGAGATATATAGCCGGCTACAAAACTACGATACTAAGTTTTCCAAAAATGGCTTGTTGTCACACATCAAAAACTACCACTACGTAACTAGAAAGAGATACATTACCTCGTGGCTTTGCATCCTGTAAGTTGTTGAAAAAAGAAGTTGTAAAGCAATGCAGAGCTCTGAGGAAGGTCTGAGCTGCATTCATTAGCATCACAACAAACACACACTTTGGCTTGAGTCACGTCTTTTGGTGCGTTCCAGTTGTAGTCAGAGGTCGGAATTTCCAAGTTCCGAGTAGGAAACTGCAACTGGAACGTCCCCTGAAGTCTGAATTTCCTACTGGGAACTCGGTGAAACCTCGCCACCCCTGAGTTGACAATGGAAGATGGATGCCCCCAGTGTGAACAGTTATTTAGCTCCTGTAATAATCCATTTATTTGCACTTCTGACTGGGGTGTGTCGCTCTAGATCAGCTGTATACATAGTATTGTTAGACTTATATTTACAAAAATGCTGCCATAGTGATAATCACATTCTTCATGTGATATTTGTGAACAACAACACAGGGCGTGCTAACAACAGCTAACAATAGCCTGGTAGATCGGCATGTTTTTTTCTGACTTCAACTGGAACGCCGATAAGTCGGAGATGATGTCACTCCTAGTTCAGAGGTTACTGGAACGCAGCATTACGACAGTCGCTGTGCGTGCTCATGGGTAGCAGAGTCTTTATGTTGCCGGTAATAGATTCTCCTCACAGTCCCTTTAATTTGTAAGTTGTTGCAAAGTTTGAAAAATATAAACACTGAAACTTTACAGTTTTCATGATGGTGGCCCTGTCAGGTTTTACACAAGCACTTTTATAGACTTGTTTTTATTTTTTTTAATTAGATTAAATATTGATCAGAGAATAACATGTTAACAAACTGAGAAAATTCTGTGTTAGAACTACATAATCAACATTTTATGACACACACTTTTATTTAAGAGGGACATTCTGATTGATTTAGGAGTATATTTTGACAACATAAGGTAGAACTTGATTCATGTCATTTTTGTGTCACTTGGAGTTTTTTCGCTTTGAGATGAAAAATAATCAATTAAAATTGTAAATCAAGTTTTGTGGGGAAAAATCACGGACTTTATTTTTAGACCTTATCGTCCAGCCCTAATTTATATACAGTCACTAATAAAAAAACATTTTTTATTGATGTATTTTCATTTTATATATTTACTGCCTTTCATTATTATTATCATTTTATATTGCAAGAGAATTTATTGAACATTTTACAATATTTACAAACACATAACACAATATGCCATCAAGAAGAAGGAGCCTTGTATGAAAGAAAACAGGCAGATAATAATAATAATAATAATAGTAATGATAATAATGATTATAATGATAATAAATTCAGAAGGAAAATAAAAATAAAACACAAAATAATGAAGAAGCAAGTGAAATCAATCAATAAACTGAGTTAGATCATCTTTAGTGTTTTTATAAAATAAAATGGATCAGGATCATCGGGGAGCCCAGTCCAGATTTTAATAAACCAAAGTGATCCATCGACGGTTAATTTACTCTTACAGAGCTCTACTGTGTTTAACTGCCCCCCTCACATGATGGAGCACTTCTATGAGCAAGACAAGAAGTCTGTGGGGTCAGGGTTTCTCCCTCCTGCTCAAACGTCTCTACCAGTGTGACATCATACTGTTGTTTCGTCATCAGTCAGAGACGTCAGAGTTCTCTCTGTGAGGCTGAAAACAGGAAAAAGTGTTTTTGGTTATTTTTTAATGCTCCTCCTCGTCCTCAGGTCATGTCAGGAGGAAGGAGCGCTGACGGGCGGGAGGTCCAGATTCCCCTCCAGCAGGTGGCGCCCTCCCTGGCCACGCCCCTCTCGGTGGTCCCTCCCATCACGCCGCCCTCTCATCGACCAGCCAATCCCTGGCCTCCCAACGACCCCAACAGCTCACAAGGTAATCACATTACTTTATTCCATTTCTAATTAATTTTTAATTTGTTGAAATAATTCTATTGTTTTCTGTTTTCTGTGTGAGCATGTGTTCTGTGATTGGGAGATACTGAAAGGGTTAATACTGAAGTCATTTATGAAATAATTTATCTTTCTGAAATGAAGGTTTAATATAAAGTTTTATTAAAATAGGTTTTCTTTAAAGTTTAATTAATCATGTACTAATTCTGTCTTATTTCTCTGATGTGCCCACTTTTATTAACAGAGTTTATGATTCCCTGTTGAAATCAAACTAATTAGATTGTTAATCAGGAAGTTCAGGAAAGAATCCACACTGTTTTTATTTGAGGGAATATTTAATTTTGATTCTTTTTCTTTCCCATAAATTGTATTTAAATGGAACTAAATCGGTCAAAAGTACAAAAAAAAATGCATCGCAAATCCAAAATAGCCCAAGAAGGACAAATTGGATATTATGCCTTTATTCAGACTTTAAATCATATGTTTTTTTCAATTCAAATTTTGGTGTAAATCACAAGCGAATAGTGGGATTAAACAGCAACAGTACGTGTAATTTAGTAGGGGTGGGAGGAAAAATCGATTCACATAAGTTTTGGGATTTATTTGTTTGTGATTTTTAAATAGATTTTATTTCCAGATTTAAATGCTTCATGTTAGTCTGTGTTAATAATCCACTTTTAAAGTCAGTCCAGGCTTTTGAAGAGAGAGTATAAACAGCTGGTTAAAATATATTGATGAATAAATCCTAAAAACAGACTCACATGTGATGTGTATTTTTCCTGATATAGTCTGTAGGCATCATCATTGTTCATCTTTTTCACTGGGGTTAAAAAAGCTAACTAAAGATTGAAAAATCAGCAACATTGTAGAATCACAATTTAAATCAAGTTGGTACCTAAAACATTGTAAAAATTGAACTGGGAGAAAAGTGTACTGTCCCAGCCCTATAATTTAGATTTTGCTTTTTATTTATCAACTCTGATGAAGTGTTTGTGACAAAAACTTGTGATTGTACTCCTTTGTGATTTGATCATTCATGCATGAAAGGGTTAACAGGTATACACATGGGGATAGCTCAAACTCAAGTTTTAAACTGATTTTGTGAATGAATGAATTTTTTTTCTAGAAACTTTTTGAGTTGGTGACATTTCGATTAATTCAGCCGATTATAGCCCTTTTCAAAGTATTCAACATCGGCCAGAGTTTTGCTGGTGTACGTCGATATATTCTTAATTTCTCATCAAACAGTAAACAATAATATTTTCATCATAAAGTGAGTACACCGTATCAAAAGCAATAAACTTTAATTTCTTAATAGTACTTAACTGTAAATGGAAGGTCAAGAGTTTTTGATAAAATAAATTAAGCAGACAATATAATAAATTTAACCAAAAAAAGAAAAAAAAACGAAAATGAAATGGACTCTCTTTTGGGAAAAAATTACATGTAACTAAAAATCATTATAGTAATCAAAAAACAATAAAAAACAAGGAAAAAAATCCAATAGAAACACAGCAATAAATAAAATGGAGTTTATACAGTTCTGGACTTATTTGTGGCATGTACTTTCTCCCAGTCAATTCGTACTGTCTCTTCAGTGTTTGTAATATTGCTGGCTCTCTGCTGATAATGTGTATGGATGACCCGCCTACACCTAATTTTATATATATACTTTAAATTAATCGGTAATCAGATTTTTTTTTCTGCCAAGTATCGGCATCGTCCCCAAAAAATCCGTATCGGCTGGGCCCTCGTCGTTTCTACCAGGCGTCACTGTGGGCCGTGGATCCCAAACACTTTCTGATTTATATCAGAATCCAGCTGTGAGAAGTTATGGAGTGAAACTGAAAGCAAACTTTTATCAGCTGCTCCCACTAAGGTTAGTTATTGAAGGCTCAAAGTTCCCTGTCCTGGTTTTTCTCAGGTGTGCCCGCGGGCTTCCTGCCCCTCCATGGAGGATTCAGAGATCATTTCGTAGAGACTCCAGAGGCCAAATACTGCTGCGAGGCCTGCAGGCTGGTCCTGTGTCAGCCCCGTCAGACCGAGTGTGGACACCGATTCTGCCAGAGCTGCATCAACGACATCCTCAGGTAGGGCCGGGACCAGGTGATCGTTTACCAGAGATAAAGAGAGGTTATCGCTGACAGCGGGACTTTCTGTGACCTTGAGCTGCTTTAGTTTTTATTGAGAGATTTTCCTTTGTATAGATGCAACAAACACATCAAAACATAAAACTAGAGCATGACCCGGGAGCCGATTTACACTCCTGTCCCGTCCCAATCCCGGGTCACGAATGGTCCACATTACTCTGCAGTAGGGCTGGGCAATATATCAATTAAATTGATTAATTTTGATTATTTTCTGCAGAAGATTTAAAAACAACATCCAGATTTTTTTCATTCACTTACTTAAATTGTAAGTAGTTGCAAAGCTTGAAAAATATAAACACTGAAACTTTACAGTTTTCATGATGGTGTCCCTGTCTGGTTTACTCTTTATAGGCTTGTATTTATTTATTTTAAATTAGATTAAATATTGATCAGAGAGAAACATGTTAACAAGCTGTGAAAATCCCTCAGCTTTCAGTGTTTATGTAGGCAAACCTGCCTGTGTTAGAACTACAGAATCAACATTTATGACACACACTTTAATTTTAAGAGGGAAATTCTGATTGATTTAGGAATATATTTTAAAACATAACTTGAAAACAACTTGATTCATGTCATTTTTGTGTCACTTGGAGGTTTTTTGTTGCCTTTTAGAGGAAATAAAATCAATAAAAATTGTAAATCGAGTTTTGCAGGGAAAAAAATCAGGGATTTTTTTTTTGGACCATATCGCCCAGCCCTACCCTGCAGCCTCTCCAACAAGACATGTTTTTGTTCAACTGTTTACTCTTGATCGTGGGTGGAATAAAAAAATCAGCAAAAACATTTATAAAGACTTAAAAAACAAGACAATACATTAACAGAACAAAAACTCATATTTAAAACAGGCTTACAAATCTTTATGATCCTTTTGAATTTTCTCAGGGAGATCAACAACACCGTCTTTAGTTGTTTTTGGAGGTTGTTCCAAACTCAAGGTTCATGTGTTAAACGTCTTTTTTAGTATTTGATTCTGTCTGAACGAGCTGCCTATCAGCTCTACCAGTACTCAGATTTGGAGTATGTTGACTCCATTTTGGTCGACTAGAGCACAAGTAGACTTTACCAGTGTTACAAAATCAATTCAGTTTATTAAAGGAGACATATCATGCTAATGCATGATTTAATACTTACATATAATATAATAAATTTGAAAACAAGACCTTACACCCCCTTAATTTTCAAAAAAATGAGATATATATACATATATATAAATATATATACATATATATATATATATATATATATATATATATATATATATATACATATATATATATACATATATATATATATATAATGAGATGTATTTTTTCTGATACCCTAGAACGAGATTTGGTGCCTCTGAAAATAGGTCATTGCGAGATGTCCGCGAGATTTCAAACGTCGTGACGACACGAGGTACCTTTCTTTTTATTGGAGTAATCTGATAAAACACTTCCTCCTCTGTGATGTCCGTTAGCCACAAAACCCTCACCGAGGAACACATCCAGCAGCAGGGGTATATAGCTCCCTGGCTCACACTCACTCATTACCAGCTCTGGCCTGTAGGGGGACTCAATACGTGGTCGCTGCATTGAGCCTGCTGGAAAATACAGTAGAAGAAGAAGGACAGGCTGGCTCAGCCCCCAATAGAACTGACCAATCAGAGCACAAAGGGCTGTGACGTTGCGAGGTAACTTTAGGTCATCCTGAGATCCGAGTGTTTCAATGAGAGCTTGATAATGGCCTAAAATGAGGATTTTGAGAACGCTATTGTGGGACAATGAAGGAACTAAATGACTTGTACTGAGGGCAGAAATGCTTTACAGGCATCCTAGTCTGGCATAGTGAAAAGGAGAAACAAGCATGATATGTCCCCTTTAAACCACTTTATTTATTCCCAATGGGTTAAGTTTAAAGGTCACAGGAGTGGCACACCCAAGGACGTGGTGACCTTCTAGAAAACAGTTGTGTGTTTCTGGTGCTACGAGCGAGCTCTGAGTTTTTACTAGCTGCATTTTTAAGTCTAATAGTACCTCTAAAAAAACTCACAGAATAGTTTACTCGTAGACTTTCCACACATTCAGAAGCAAAGGATGACCAGGAGGCCCAGTGACCTTGACTTTATGACCTTTGACCTCCTCATTCTAATCAGGCCATCTCTGCTTCTGCCTACAGTCATCCTAACCCGGTGTGTCCCGCCGACATGGAGCCTCTGTTTAAGGACAAGGTGAGCAGGAAGTGATGTCACAACAGAGCTGATGATGTTATGCTAGAAGGGTTAAAAAACTGATTGATTGATTGATCAGTTGGTTGGTCGATTGTCGGTTTATTGGTTGGTTAATTGGTCGGTTGGTTGGTTGATTGGAGGATTGATTGGTTGATTTGTCTCTTGATTGATTGTCGGTTTATTGGTTGGTTAATTGGATGATTGATTGGTGAAATGGTCGGTTGATTAGTTGGTTGGTTGATTGGATGATTGATTGGTTGATTGGTCTCTTGATTGGTTGGTTGGTTGATTGGATGTTTCATTGGTTGATTGAGTGGTTGATTGGTGGGTTGATTAATTGTCAATTTATTGGTTGGTTGGTTATTTGGATGATTGATTGGTTGATTGGTTGGTTGGTTGATTGGATGTTTCATTGGCTGATTGATTGGTTGATTGGTCAGTTGATTGATTGTCGGTTTATTGGTTGGTTGATTATTTGGATGATTGGTTGGTTGGTTGGTTGGTTGGTTGGTTGATTGGTTGATTGATTGGTTAATTGATTGGTTAATTGATTGGTTGATTGATTGGTTGATTGATTGTCGATTTATTGGTTGGTTGGTTATTTGGATGATTGATCGATTGATTGGTCAGTTGATTGGTTGGTTGGTTGATTAATTGGTCGATTGATCAATTATCTGATTGATTGATTGATTGATTGATTGATTGATTGATTGATTGATTGATTGATCACCTCCTGTCTGCTCTCACTCCAGATCTTCCGGGACGTTTGCTGTCATCGTGAGATCATGACGTTGAAGGTGTTCTGTCGCAGTGAAGCTAACGGCTGTCAGGAGCAGATGAGTCTGCAGCAGATACCTGTGAGAAGCAGAGTCCTGCGCTCTGATTGGTCCATAGCTCAGGTGTAGCCCTCAGGTGGTGACGGTGTGGCCCCTCTGTCTCTGCAGGATCACCTGATCGTGTGCCCGTTCTTCGAGGTGCCCTGCCCGCGGGGCAAGTGCAAGGAGCGCATGATGAGGAAGGAGATCCACGAGCACCTGAACCTGAAGTGCAAACACCGAGAGAGCAGCTGCGAGTACTGCCAGGCCAACATGCCCCTGACCGACCTGCAGGTGAGACACCTCTGCACAGGGAGGCCACTTCATTAGGTACACCAGTCAGCTGCCTGTTCATCAGAGAAGGAGACGACGGGATCAGGCCTTCAGCTCCCGCAGCACCAGAACTGACCTCCTCCTGACCTCCTCCTCTGCTCTGATGGGCTCCAGTTCATTTTAATTTGTTTTCTTCTGAATTACTAAACTAGCACTTTATATTCCTCGGTACTCTCGGTATCACAAATGACCATCGCTGGTATTAGATTACTGTAATGTACAATTAAGCATTAGGCAATCAAAATAGCACTTTATGTTTTTGGGGCAATTTGCAAAACAATAATGCTCTTTACACTTTAGCACTCTGCACTTTAACCAGCCCCTTGGCCTAAATGTTTTTTTAATGATCAACTATGTTTGCTATGTTTTGTATTGTTTGTTTTGTTTTGTCTTGTTTTGTTTTATTGTGTTTAAAGGTTTTGTACAACACCAACCAAGATGGAAATTAGCCACATTAGCCAAGATCATCATTAAAGAGAATAACATCGTTTTGTAGGACATGCACACATTTTAATAGCAGGTTTGATCCAGATAATCAGATTTGTCTTGAGCTGAAATACAGACTTAACAGGCCTGCTGTCACCAGATAACACAGCCACAAGTTAAACCATAACACCAGTCGAACATGATGGTACAAACAGATGTGAGAATAAACAGCTTTAGCAGAGAAAGGTATAAAAAGATGTTTATCATGGAGATGATTACAGGGTAATAATCAGTGTTTTTGTGTTTTCATGTGGACGGGGATTTTTTAAAAAGCTTCACCCACATGACTGTGCAATGTGATGACTGTTACTGTTTTTGTGATCACGGGAGGCTATGTTTTAAAGTGGATTAATTGCCCAGCACTAACATGTCTTAATTTATATCAGAGCGAGTAGCTTGGCAATGAAATCTCATTAAAGGGAACGAGTGATTATCTTTTTTTAGAGTGGATGCACCTCATGCTTTGCAGACTGGAGTCACTGAGTCGTGCCAAAGTGTTAAATATCTTAATAAATGTAATTCTTATTTATTTTTCAGAAACACAAAGAGACTGTTTGTCCGGCGATCCCTGTCTCATGTCCAAACCACTGCTCCTTCTCCTCTCCTCGCAGTGAGGTAAGTTTTAGTTGCTGTAGCCGTCCCTAATGTTGTGGACCAGATGGGCAGCTTGATAACCAAGAGGCGCTCGTTTTTACTAATAGAAGAAAATTGGACACAAACAGAGGAAAATATCAGTTCTAAAGATTTCATGAAAACTAATTTAACCAACACAGAGATTCACAAGTGGAGACGATTGTTGGTATGATTAAAGACAGAAAAACCCACAATGTTCTCCAGCAGCTTGATGTTCCTGTGACTACAGCTGCACACATTATTCAGAAGTTTAAGGTCCACAGGACTGCAGCCAACCTCCCTGGACGTGGCTGCAGGAGGAAAACTGATGACAAATTGAAGAGACGGAGAATACAAATGGAAACCAAAGAGCCCAGAACAACTTCAAAGAGATTAGAGGAGAACTCCAAGGTCAAGGTACATCAGAGTCAGATCACACCATCCATCACTGTTTGAGCCAAAGTGGACTGAATGGAGGACATCACTGTTGGAAGCAAATCATAAAAAAGAGAGACTGGAATTTTCCAAAATTCATATTGACAAGCCACAAAGCTTCTGGGAGAATGTCCTTTGGACAGATGAGACAAAACTGGAGCTTTTTGGTAAGTCACATCAGCTCTATGTTCACAGACACAAAAATGAAGCATACAAAGAAAAGAACACTGTACCTACTGTGAAACATGGAGGAGGCTCAGTTATGTTCTGGGGCTGCTTTGCTGCATCTGGCACAGGGTGTCTGTGCAGGTACAATGAAATCTCTATACTACTCTCCCTACTACCACTTCAAAAGCAGGGTCTGATTTTATTATTCAATTTTCAGTCATTTTATTTATTTATATTTTATCCTTACTTTTGTCATTCTAAAGTTATTTCAGCGACCATTGTGGGTTTTTCTGTCTTTAACAGAAGGGTACCAACATTTTGTTCCAGTGTGTATATCTGAGCTCAAACACACACTTGTGTGATTTAAAGACCTCAAAGAGAAACGGTTGAGGCTGCGTCAGAAGAAAAAGGCCGATATAAACGTTTCCTATCAAACTGAAACAGTCACATCACTGAAGACAGTTTGTGGACTTTGATTTCTGACCTGTGTTTATGTTTGATTTTGTTTCTTTACCTTCCAGCTCTCCAGTCACCAACATGACTGTCCGAAGGCTCAGGTCAGCTGCCAGTTTCACCGCTTCGGCTGCACCTTCAAGGTAACTGTTGGCCTCGTCATCGTTTTCTTAAAGGGACAGTTCAGGCTTTTAAAGAGGAGGTTACTTGAGGTCTGGGGCACTATATAAGTTTGACAGTTTGTATTTATTTCATATTACCCCCTCTCCAAAGCCTGACCGTCCCTTTACTGTCGGCCTTAGTATGAAGTGTTTACATGCACTCAAGAAACCAGACTCAGTTTTTCTGTTTACATGACAAACCCAAATCCTCGCCTCTGATCCACAGAAGCTGGAGCGAGGCAATCACATGGCACAGGGTTAGATAAAGTATCTTTAACACATTTGGAGATTTTGTACGTCTTTTAACGGCTGTAAATTTGTCACTGATCCCCCAAAGTGCCGGTTTGTTTATGTGAGTCTTGGCACGTCCACTTCATCACCGGAATATCCGGCTCATCTACTGACGTTCAGAAGATTTCAGTGTAGTGTCTGAAATCACCTGTGGTCATTCCCTTTTCTTTTCCTTTTTTTCCCCTTTGTTTTCCTTTTTCTCTTTTTTCTTGTCTTTTTTTCTTTTTTCTTTTCTATCTTTCTTCTTTTTCTCTTTCATTTTTCTTCTTTCTTCTTTCTTCTTCTCTTTTTCTCTTTTTTTCTTTTTTCTTTTTCTCTTTATTTCTCTTTTTTTCTTCATTTCTTTTTTCCTTTTGTTCTTTTTTCTCTTTTTTCTTTTTTCCCTTCTTTTTTATTCAATTTCTTCTATTTTTTCTTTTTTCCTCTTTTTTCTTTTTTCATTTTGCTTCTGTTTTATCTTTTTTCTTTTTTTTCTTTTTTCTTTTTCTCTTTTTTCTTTTTCTTCTTTTTTTCCATTTTTCTCTTTTTTTCTTTTCTATTCATTTTTCTTTTTTTCCTTTCTTTTGTTTCTTTTCTCTTTTTCTTTTTTCTTTTCTTTTTTTCTTTTTCTCTTTGTTTCTCTTTTTTCCTTATTTCTTCTTTTTTTCTTTTCTTTTTTCTTTTTCTCTTTATTTCTCTTTTTTCCTTATTTCTTCTTTTTTTCTTTTCTTTTTTCTTTTTCTCTTTTTTCCTTTTTCTTCATTTTTTCCTTTTTTCTTTTTTCTTTTTATTCTTTTTTCTTTTTTCTTTCTTTTTTTTTTTTCTTTTTCTTTTTTTCTTTTCTTTTTTATTTATTTTTCTCTTTTTTCTTTTTTCTTTTTCTTCTTTTTTCTTTTTTTCTTTTTTCTCTTTTTTCTTTTTTTCTTTTTTCTTTTTTCTTTTTTTCTCTTTTTCTTTTTTTTTCTTCTTTTTTATTTATTTTTCTCTTTTTTCTTTTTTCTTGTCTTTTTTTCTTTCTCTTTTTTCAGTGTCCATTCCCTGTGTAGTTCATTATTTAATTTAGGCTGCAGAGCGAGCAGTGATTGGACGGTTTGATCACAGCTTCTGTCTCTGTGCTGCAGGGTCTGAATCAGGAGATGAGGCAGCACGAGTCCACCTTCGCTGCAGAACACCTGAGGATGATGGCCAGCAGGAACTCCAGCTTAGAGAAGAAGGTAACCACAGCGCCCACGTCAGCTGTTTGACCCTTTATTTATTTATTTAACCTTTATTTAACCTTTATTTAACCTGGTAAAAGACCCACTGAGATCGAGACCTCTCTCTCAAGGGGGACCCGGCCAAGAGAGAATCAGTTTAAGAACACAGGCACAGTTTGATGGATTGTTTGACTGGTTACACTGGTTAAACTAAATAATCTGGTTAAACTGGTTAAACCGGTTAAACTGGTTTAACTGGTTAAACTGGTTTAACTGGTTAAACTGGTTTAACTGGTTAAAGGGGCAGTGGGTGAGTTTTGGGCTGATTGATGGAGCTCTGCCTGATGGTTTACAGTAACGAGCCTCATAGACGGCGTGGGTCGAGTGTGTTCACCGCTGTCCTGCTCGGTGTGTGTCTGCAGGTGGAGGAGGTCAAAGGTGAGCTGATGGAGAGGTACAAAGTGCTTCCCGCTCTGAGCAGCCGTCTGTCCGAGCTCGAGAGCCAGAACGACGAGCTGCGAGAGAAAAACCGGCAGATGGAGCAGAAGCTGGCCACCACGCAGGTACCAGTCCTGTTTTATTTATGTATTTATTTATTTTAAAGGGGCAGTGATCACCAACCGGCCACATCAGGCCCAAGTCAGAATTCTTCAATTTAACTTTATATTCCCAAATAAAAGTATGACGTAATTATTTCCTCTTCTCCTATTTTTTTTCTTTCAATTATAAATTTAATCTCAGAATTTGAACTTTTTTTCTCAGACTTTAAAACAACTTCAGTCTTTAATTTTCCTGTCTTTCTTTCTTTTTGGCCCTTATGTAACCAAAATGAGAACATTTTAGGGTCAAAAATGTGTTATTCTAATTATAGATTTTGTCTCTAAATGCCCAAAACTATTAGAGACCCCATGTTTGTGCTTCAGGACTGGTGAATGGGGCTGATGAGTAACGTTTTAAGTGGACTACAATCTTTCATTTTAATTGTTTTGATTGGGAGAACATGCATGTCACAAACAATTCCTGAACTGTATAAACTCCATTTTATGGAGGGTTTTTTTTGTTTTTGATTATTATGATTTTTTTTATATGCAGTTTTCCCCAAAAAGGAGTCCATTTCATTTTCATTGTTTTTTATTCTCTTTTTATGATTGTTTAATTCATTATAATGCTTAATTTATTTTGTTTAAAAGCTACTGACCTATCATTTAAAGTTCAATACTCTTAAAAAAATCAAAGTTCACTGCTTTTAATATGGTATACTCACTTTTTTACAACATACATTATAATTACATTTATAAAAAATGATGTTTCAAAATAATATTGACAATAATATTGTTTAATGGCAATACATTTTTGGACAATTAATGTCAAGAAAAATTTGCTTTTAGTGACACGCCTAATTTTGATTTAAAGTCTGTCAAAATAGGTGAGCAGTCATCTTCATGAAACTTTGTTTTTCTTTTTGATTAAGTTATAAAAATCTTTTTATATCTCTGTACCGTGGGTCTCTCCTCTGTGGAGGCTGACATAACAATCCACCATGTTGTCTACGGGTCGGTTTAAGGGACAAAAAGATTGAAATGTGATTTTTGAATATGAGTCTACAAAAGTTTGCAAACCTATAATCATCATCTTAACTGACCTATAATCTACAAAATAATAGTTAAAGATAAGAATGAACACTAGATGGCACTAAAGTGCAGATTTCTACACACTGCACCTGTAAGATTATTTCTGGGCTTTTTTAGGCCTTTATTGACAGGAGAGAGAGAGTGGATATTAATAATAATAATAATAATAATAATAATAATAATAATAATAATAATAATAACAATTAATTTTATTTGTATCGCACTTTAAATTTTCATAACCTCAAAGTACTACAGAGTAAGAAAGAAACAATAAAAAACAATTAAAAAACATTTAAAAACAATTTATCAAAGAGTCGAGATAAACAATGGAGAACCCATTAAAGGAAATTAGCACTATATATATATATATATTTTTTTTTAAAGATAGGTTTAAGATTTCTTTTGAATACAGGCTTGTGAAGGGCGAGAGAGTCGAGAGAAAACAAATCAAACCATCCACACAGATAAAAACTCAGATCACGGGGAGAGTTTTTGTCCAGTTTAAAGTTAAGAAGTCTGACTAAACTTCCTCTAGGGCTCATTTTCCTGACATGTCTGTACTGACATTTTATTTAAAGACATTAAAACTAAAACGAAGACCTGAGTTACTCTCAGTAATTTAGATTATCTCCCAGTGAGGACAAATTTAACTTTAAGTGTGTCTAAAACTGAAATGTCCCATCCAGAGTACACCTGAATCTGAGATGAATCTTTACTCTTTTCATCTGCAGATACTTTCTTATCATCACAGGCAGTTTAACCCTTTAACCACCAGCTCAGCTGTTTGGCAGAGGTATCAATAAAAACAGAGATATTTAATGTAAAAAAAAAAAAAGAAACAGAAGAAATCAAATCCTTGTTTGATTCAGTAAGCACTTCAGGGAACAGAGAAAACTACAAACAATCCAAATAAACAGATATTTTCCTGGTTTGGGATTTAAAGGGTTAAAAAGCGAACAGTTGATGACGTGATAACAGAAAAATGCAGACTTTTTTATTGGGACACAATTAGAAAAAGCAGAAATGCTTGAAGATAAAACAGACAGAATAACCTAAAATAGATGATATTGAGTTTGATAAACACAAAAAAGTTCATCATATTAGTAAGATAAGTTTATAAAATAATATAGATGGTAATCATAACTTTTAGCTTTTTAACTCCTACACATAGAAAATATCTGTTCTTTTGTTTCGTCTGCAGTTTTTTTTCTGTTTCCTAAATCATTGACAGAAACAATCAATCAATCTTTATCTGTTTAGCTCCAGTTCATAACAAGTGTTATCTCAAGACTCTTTACAATAAAGCATTAACTCTTCATTTATGGATACACATATATGCAAAGACTTTTCCCAGGAGCCATGCTTCTGTTTCTGTTTTCTTTTTAATAAAATAAAATTCCATCAATATAAATAATGCGTTCTTTAAGAAGGAACAGAAACAGGTGGGTGCACTGAATCGAAAAGATTTGGAGGTTACCAACTTTTTTGTCTTGGTGTTAGCTATCTGGAAAATGTGTGGACATGGTATGTTTGTTTTTTTTAAACAAATTAAACTTTCCTGCGTTTATTGACCTCTGCCAACAGCTGAGCTGGAGTTAAAGGGTTAAAACACAGAAAGAAAAACCAAAGAAAACAGTGAATAAGATAAGTTTACATGTGAGTGAGGTAGAAACCCAACATGGGCTCATTTACAAACCCAAGAGCAAATCCAAATAAAATGAGCAGAATAAAGACGTTAAATCCTCGTAGTCAGAGCAGCCAAACAGAAACACGTCTGTGGAGGATGGTGCACGGACGGGAAATCAAAAGTAAATGTCTGAATCACTGCTCGGTCTTACCCTGCGTCTGGTTACAGAAACTGATGAGCACCCACTCGGAGAAGCTGCTGGAGGTCGAGCTGGAGCTTCGGTCGCTGCGTCTGCTGCGGGAGGAGGTGGAGAACCTGCGAGGAACGCTGGACAACGTGTGGACGAGGCTGAACGCTCTGGAGCAAGGAGGGCGCAGCGGGACGAGTGCCACGCACACGCTGGGTAAGAGGAAGGGTCGCCACGTGACCAGAGAGAGTTTGAGTTTGAAGCTGTTTCTGTAAAATCTGAACATGCTGACACCAGACTGCTAACACGACAACACAAGTAGAGGCCCGGGAATCCCAGTCAGTTTCTGTTCTTTTTTTTATTATTATTTTTTAATATCTGCAGTAGACACTTTTACAGGGGCTGCAACGTTATGCCTCAGTCACACATTCCCGTTTCTCATGGCGATTGTGCACGACTGTACACGATTGAGGAGGCTGGTGTGATCGCTATGATACGGGATGAAATGACTGTCTCATCCCTGGAGACACTCCGTAAATACACCCTCAGTAGAGCTTCTACAGCGCTTTGGGGGCGTTCGTCCAGCTCCAGTTAGTTTAATACAGCGATATGACGAGGATTCCATGAATTTCCATCCCGCTGACATGACGTTGGCCCGGCTCCAGCTCAGTTCGTGTCACGTAAGCCCGACTGAGCCCTGTTGGTGGCGCCGCCTTGAACGGGACACCATCGGGGCACAAACAGATACATCCTTGTCAGTCGTCCTCAGAAAGCTTTCAGGATTGAGCCACGATCAGCCCGACTGAGCTCCGTACATGCCACACTAATACCGTTCGCATTAGGACTGCGTTAGGCTTCCATCCTGCTATACTGAGAGCGGCGATTCTCCACGACAGTTTTGAACAGTTCGAAACTGTCGGGACCCTTCCACGCTCCCCGCCATTCATCTACGACTATACAACGCTGATCCAGACCAAGTAGAGCATGCACCACGACCAAAGCACGTTTCATCAGGATTATGACAATCGTGCACAATCGCCATGAGAAACGGGAATGTGTGACTAGGGCTTTACGTTTTTGTTGGAGAGCGTGCAGCCATTCTGAAAATCAGATACTTTGGGGCTGAAGAGGTTAAATGCTAATTTCATAGGTCATTTCATTGCAGTGTCATGGCTGAATTTTAAAAATGTGGTTAGTAAAGCTTAAAATCTGATGCTGCACAAAAACAAATAATGATGCTTTAAAGTCGATGTTTCACGGCGTTCTTCGTCCCTCCACAGCTTCTCTGGAGACGCAGCTGAAGCGCCAGGACGACATGCTGAGTGTCCACGAGATCCGATTGGCCGACATGGACCTCCGCTTTCAGGTGCTGGAGACGGCGAGCTACAACGGGACGTTAATCTGGAAAATCCGCGACTACAAGAGGCGGAAACAGGAGGCGGTGGCAGCGAAGACGCTGTCGCTGTACTCACAGCCGTTCTACACGGGGTACTTCGGCTACAAGATGTGCGCCCGCGTCTATCTGAACGGGGACGGGATGGGCAAGGGCACGCACCTGTCGCTGTTCTTCGTGGTGATGAGGGGCGAGTACGACGCCCTGCTGCCGTGGCCCTTCAAACAGAAGGTGGGTCAGAGGTCAGAGGTCATACCTCCACGTTTGTCTCACTGGTTCAGGTCACTTTATTTACACCTATAGGTGGATTTGATTTCAGTCTGCGAGATTACAGAAACGCCAGACAAAGATAAAAAACAAAATTTTAAATATCAAATGATAATAATAATAATAATAATAATAATAATAATAATCTTTATTTGTATAGCACTTTTAAAAACATGGGTTTACAAAGTGCTTTGACAGCAGGCAGGAACATAAGACAACAAAACACAAGAGTTTAACCACAAAGGGAAAAAAGAACAACCGAAGAAGGTTCATTAAAATCAAATATCATTCAAGAAAAGAGAGAGATCATAACACATAGAGGACTTAAACCCCAAAAAGTGGGCACAACAGTCCAGGCCCAGTCACTAAACACAGATTAGAAGAATGACGCAAGATGAAGCAAAGATACACAATCTGAATAAAGTAAATAACAACACCAGTCTGTTAAAAAACAAATAAGGAGTCAATAAAAGATGAAGAAGCTAAAATTATTGGAGCAATGCTTAGAAATAAAAAGCATAAAAAAGACTAAAACACAAATAAAAGAATAAGAGACTAAAACACAGAAAAGGAAGGAAAGTAAAAGACTAAAAAGACGACATCACATAAAAGCAGTTCTGTAAAAATATGTTTTCAAACGTGACTTAAAAGAATCGACAGACTCTGTAGCCTTATCTCCTCTGGCTAAAATCTATCAACATGTTTTTGTTATTGTTGTGTTTAATAGAACGTATGACTACTCACACCAAGCAACATCCTCAACAACGGGTCCATGGCTGGACTCTGTCTCTTTAAGAAAACTTACTATAACTGAGTCGTCTGCATACTTAATAAAGTTATTATTATTATTATTATTATTATTATTATTATTATTATTATTATTATTATTACTTTACCATGACTCAGTCTCTTTAAGAAAACTTACTATAACTGAGTCGTCTGCATACTTAATAAAGTTATTATTATTATTATTATTATTATTATTATTATTTTTATTATTATTACTTTACCATGACTCAGTCTCTTTAAGAAAACTTACTGTAACTGAGTCGTCTGCATACTTAATAAAGTTATTATTATTATTATTATTATTATTATTATTATTATTATTATTATTATTATTATTATTACTTTACCATGACTCAGTCTCTTTAAGAAAACTTACTGTAACTGAGTCATCTGCATACTTAATAAAGTTATTATTATTCTTCTTCTTATTATTATTATTACTTTACCATGACTCTGTCTCTTTAAGAAAACTTACTGTAACTGAGTCGTCTGCATACTTAATAAAGTTATTATTATTATTATTATTATTACTTTACCATGACTCTGTCTCTTTAAGAAAACTTACTGTAACTGAGTCGTCTGCATACTTAATAAAGTTATTATTATTATTATTATTATTACTTTACCATGACTCTGTCTCTTTAAGAAAACTTACTATAACTGAGTCGTCTGCATACTTAATAAAGTTATTATTATTATTAGTATTATTATTGCTTTACCATGACTCTGTTGTGCTGTTTGCTCTGACACTAGAGCTGAAACGATTCCTCGAATATTCGCGAGTACTCGATTACAAAATATCCTCGAATTAAATTTTGTGCCTCGAAGCCTCGTTTAATATATAATTATACATATAAATATATATCTGGACTACTATACAGCGCACGGTGTTTGACATGGACGGTCATTTCTGTGGCTACCTCCACTGCTGCACGGCTTGTAAAATCATGAAGGAAGAGAAAAGAGAGGGACAGAAAGGAGAGAGTCCACAGAAGAAATGGCAGAGAGTGTCCCAAGTGTGTGGTCACTACAAGAAGGGATGAAAAGAAAACACAGTGCAGTGTGTCTGATGTCAAACGGAATTAGCTTAGCACGTAGCTTAGCATGATAGCACGTCGTTAGGGCTGCAACTATTACTATTACAGCATTTTAAATCTGCTCATCACAGACATGCGTCCTCTTTCCATGGTGGAGGACACAGGATTTAAGAACATGATCAAGGATTTCAATCCAAACTACACAATGCCCTCCAGAACACACTTCACAGATATAATGTCAGAATTATATTACTGCTTTGTAAATCAGTATTGTATTGGCTTTGTTTTAAGCCAGTACTGGTTTAAACTTTGAAAGTTGTTAAAATAAAAACCCTTTTCTGAGGAATAAACGACATTTGGTTGCTCATTTTGAAAGCCCTAACATGTTGCATTGTATACAATTGATTTATTAGTATTATTATTACTTTACCATGACTCTGTTGTGCTGTTTACTCTGACACACATTAGTGTAGAGGCTGAACAGTAGAGGAGAAGCACTCACCTGTGGATGTGTGTTTAGTCAGATCATTGTTAACCCTTTGTGTCCTGTCAGTTAAAGACTTGAGGATCCAGCCCACCACTTTAGTGAGCTAACCGTTGACCTTTGACCCTCTCTCTCGCCTACCTCCCAGGTGACCCTGATGCTGATGGACCAGGGTCCGTCCAGGAAACACCTGGGTGACGCCTTCAAGCCCGACCCCAACAGCAGCAGCTTCAGGCGGCCCGTGGCAGAGATGAACATCGCGTCGGGATGCCCGCTGTTCGTGTCCCAGAGCGTCCTGGAGACGGGCAGCTACATCAAGGACGACACCATCTTCATCAAGGTGGGACATGGGGCAGGTGTCCCAGGACTTGTTAGTGAGGGTTAATGGGTGGTTACTATACTACTACAGTCCTCTGGAGAAGAGTCACAGTCAAATGGTCCCAGTTAAGCTGGTTAAAGAGGCTCTGGGACGGTCTGAGGTCCAGTTAAAGGGCCACTGACTAGTTAAAGGACTAGTTAAAGGACTAGGAAAGCATTTAAGGCTATTAAGAGGTCATCAGGGACTAGTAATGATGCTAAATAAAGGTTAATAAAAGACTAATTAATTGAGTTTGGATATTAGTTGATGAGGTCTGAAACTTCTAAGAATTGTCCAAAGACTACTTTATGATATTTAGAACTAGATAAAGACGTTTAAAACTAGTTAATTGTATATAAAGACTAGTAGATAAGGTTTAAGGACTTGTACACAATTGTTAAAGGCTAGTTTATGAGTTTAGGGAGTAGTTAATGAGGTAAGGTGACTAGTTAATGATGTATAAAGACTAGTTGATAGGGTCAAATGACTTGTTGACAAGTAGTTAAAGGCTAGTTAATGAGTTTTAAGAAATAATTAATTTGGTTTCTGGTTTATAAGCTGTAAAGAATTGAAGTATTCAGACTAGTTGTTGGGGTGAAGGACTAGTTAATGATGTGTAAAGACAAGTTGATAGGGTTGAATGAGTTAAAGGACTAGGAAAGCATCTAAGGCTGTAAGAGGAGATCAGGGACTAGTAATGAGGCTAAGAGACTGGTTAATTAGGTTTGGATATTAGTTGATGAGGTCTGAAACTTCTTAGCATTGTCTAAGAATTGCTTTATGATATTTAGGACTACTTGAAGACGTTGAAAACTAGTTAATTGTATATAAAGACTAGTTGATAAGGTTTAAGGAGTTGTTGACAAGTAGTTAGAAGCTAGTTTATGAGTTTAGGGAATAGTTAATGAGGTTTGTGGACTAGTTAATGATGTATAAAGACAAGTTGATCGGGTCAAATAACTTGTTGACAATTAGTTAAAAGCTAGTTAATCAGTTTTAAGAAATAATTAACATGGTTTCTAGTAGGGATGGGAATTTCGACTAATTTCCCCGCCGACTAGTCTCAAATTGTATTTGAGACTAGTCGACTAGTCTATAAGCAAGAAAACTCGCAATTTAATACATATATTAAGTTAAAAGTTTAACATGCAAATGTGTATTTAGGAACTATTTTAGCCCAAACATTCAGGACAAACTGTTAATCTAAATTCTATTGATGTAACAACAACTGACTGAATAGTTGAACAATTTAAAGAGAAATACATTTCTGATACGTTTGCCAATGCAATGCATGGCATTTATTATAAATACTGCTTTGGTATGAAACTTAGATGCAGCAGCATGACAATTCCAAACGTACAACATCGTAGCCTAGAATAGAATTTCCCTGAAATCTCTGGCACTTAAGACTAGTGCACGATTCAAGAAACTTTCATTTCTTAAGAATATTTAACTGTAATTGGAAGGTCAGGATATTTTAAATAAAATAAATTGAACAAAAAATATTGTAACTTCAACAAACAAAAAAGAGAAAAAAAGCAATGAAAATGAAATGGCCTATCTTTTAGCAAAATTGCATGTAAATAAAAATAATTATACTAGTCAAAAACAAAAAAAATAGACCCTGTCTCTGTAAAGAAAAAACAAAACTCACAACAATAAAAACTCTGGCCCAAATGAAATGGAGTTTATACAGTTCAGGAATTGTGACATGTAGGCCTACTTTCTCCCAGTCAATTCCTATCTGTCAAGCGTTTGTAACTGCTGGCTTTTCAACCATATAGATGGGCTGTTAAAGAAAGTTGTAAAACTAACGTTAATTGTATATAAGGAATATATGTTCTTTGCCGACCAAATGCCTCATTAAGTGTTGACTGTCAGGACAAAGGCTCCGCTGCACCTGCACATCTTCATCGCCACTACTTTCAAACAAATGCGACATATCAGCTCGTAGGTGTTCATGAGCTCACACCTTGTTCATCCTGTTTAAAACCAACACATTCTCACACTGGGGCAGCCGGCTTAAGAACCGTATCTTTTGTGCCATCATTCATATTAGCGTTTGTATCCTCGTTACTCATCAGGACGATCACTTCAGCTCTCTCCGTGTGTCCGCGCGAGCGGCCCCGTCCTCATCCCAAAGATCGCATGTTTGACAGATGCTCACTCGGCTATAAATCCGCTAAATCCGCTATAGAACCAATGCACCCCGGTGTTAAGAAAGATAGACGTAGTGAGCCATCTTCACATTCAGCCTCTTTGGTAGTAAAAGAGGAGGAAAACAAACATGCAGGATACTGCAGGTGGCATTAAGAGGCAGAGGAATGTTTTTTTGTAATATGTGAGAATTACGGGAAAATATTAATACGGGAGGACGGCGGGAAAGAGGGATAAAATACGGTAGTTTCCCGGCCAAAACAGGAGACTTTACAGCTCTGCGCAGAGGCGTGAAGAACAAGATGCATGATGCTTAATGTAGCGTTTAACCGACTAGTAAAATACTAAACGATTAATAAATAAGTAGGCGGTTAACCGATTAAACGACTAGTCACGCACATCCCTAGTTTCTAGTTTCTAAGCTAAAGAATTGAAGTATTTAAACTAGTTGACGTGGTGGAGGACTAGTTAATGGTGCTGGGGAAGTAGCTGCTGAGTTAAAAAAAAAGACAAGTTGATAAGGTTAAATGAGTAATTATGAGGTTGAAGGACAAACTGAGGAGTTTAAAGGGAGTATTAAGAACTTTTGAAGACTAGGTGATGTGGTTTAAGGACTAGTTAATGGTGTTCAAGGGATAATCTGTAATTCACAGATAAGTTGATGTGTTTTATTATACTTGTTAGAAGTGTTAAAGGATTACTTTATAAGTTGTAAAGACTAGTAGTTAAGGTTAAACCAGTCACTTTAGTTTAAGGTTTAATCAAGTAATGACTGGTTCGTAAAAGTTAGCTCTAGTTAAGTATTTTTAAGGACTGGTAAATGTGGTTTATTGACCTCTTGATTAAGTCTGAAGACTATATTTCTGATTAGCTAAGAAGGTTAAAAGACTCTTTTATAAGGTTAATGACTAGTTTAAGACGTTTAAGCACTGTTTGATTGGGCTTCAGGACTAGTTTAAGAGGTTTATAGATAAGTTGATAAGGTGTAACTAGTATCTGATAAGGTTAAGGACTGGTTGAACGAGTTGAAAGGGCTGATTTATGTGATCTAAAGACGAGTTAATGAGTTATAAAGCCCAGTATGTCAGGTTTAATGAGTTAGAGAGACTAGTTATTAAGTTTAAAGGACTGTTTGTTAACTTTTAAAGAGTTTTCTGGACTAGTTAGTTTAAAAATAAGTAAGTAGTTGATAAAGTAAAGGACTAGTTAGTTTGATATTAAGTTACGAGGTTTAACCAGTAGTTGGTAAAGGACTAGTTAAACTAGTTAAAGAGATTATCATCTGGTACATCTTTGTGGTAATCGACTCGTCCATCTCTCTCGATGGCTTTGTTACACAGGTAACCGTGGATACCTCTGACCTTCCTGACCCCTGACCCTGCGTCTCCTGACCTTTGACCTTGCTGGTCTGAGATCAGCTGACCTGTCCAGGCCCAAAGGATGATGGGAAGGATCAGAGACGACGGCGGAGGCTGGTCCATCAGAGCGGCGCCAAAGGAAGAGACGAAGACGACGAAGGAAAGCCAGACAGGAAGCAGCCAGTTAGACTGGACTTTACTGAGACCAGAGGGCGGAGCCTCTTCTGATTGGCTGCTGGACTACAGAGCTGTGTGTGTGAAAGTGTGAATGGATCAGTGTTACCATAACAACCATGGTGATGTCACTCAGAGCCAACATGGCCGCCGCAGCCAGGACTGTTCTGCTGCTCCTTACTGATGCTGTGCATCAAGCTTTACTTCCTGTTTATTACCTGTTTACCGAGGCATGCTGGGAAATGGAGTGCAGCCACAGAGGAGCTCAGAACGCCACTAAGACCAGGACAGATGCCCAAGACCAGGAGGGGAACCATTTTTAGTTTAGAAAAGGATCCAGAATCAGCAGCTGCACCTAAATGTTTGATTAAGAAACAAACCAAACTAAAATGTTTTTGTTTCTGAGCAGAAACGAGTCTGACAAAAACAACGAGGATGTTAGATCAGAAATCTTTAGTTTTTTATTTTTTTATTTTAATGAGGGAACCAAAAGTTAGAGAAACTCAGCTTCACTCACTTTTCTTTCTAAACCATAAACAAACAGAAAAATGTTTGTTTTTTAATTTAGAAACTTTAAAACAACAGAACCAAGCACGAACAAAAGCCAAAACTGTTTCTATGTGTTTTGCTTTTTCTGTTTTACTGTTTGAAAAAAGGAGCGAGGATGTTCTCGTAACCAGGAGTCAGTGAGGGAGAACAGAGTAACAGAGAAAGTCTTATTCTGACATCGGCAGCTAAAGACCAGGAAGTTCTCTCCTTATGTTGATGACTTGCAGACTTCATAAGTCCCGCCCCCTTCTTGATTCTGATTGGTCAGTGAGGGAGCAGCTGATAGGCCGTAAGTGCTGCGCTGTCCCAAAAGTTGACAACAAGGTGTTTTCTTCTGTCAATTATTGATCATTTTTATTTTTATCTGCAAACTTTTTGTTTTTTTTTCTTATAAAAAATTTCAGCAGCATGTTAACGTGATTTTGTGAGGATAGAACGATACAGACCGACTTTATAAGATAAGAAAATCTTTTATTTATTCAGCTGGAGTTGGACTTGAAGGTTCTTTATTTGAATATATTTGTTCTCGTTGGGAAGCAGCCGTGTTGAAATGTTTCTTAGAATGTTCTGGTTTATTGACTTCGCCTTCATCGGCGGTTTAAAGAGCCAAAACCAAAAGAAAAACTCTTTTTAAAAAGGCCGACATAAAAATCAAAAAGTCCAGTTTACACCAGAAGAGTCCCGGTTCCCCTCACTAAAGGTTCCTGGTGGTCTCAGTTGCCCTCAGTAAAGGTTCCTGATGGTCTTAGTTCCCCTCACTAAAGGTTCCTGGTGGTCCCGGTGCCCCTCAATAAAGGTTCCTGGTGGTCCTGGTGCCCCTCATTGAAGGTTCCTGGTGGTCCCGTTGCCCCTCAGTAAAGGTTCCTGGTGGTCCCGGTGCCCCTCATTGAAGGTTCCTGGTGGTCCGGGTGTTTTTGGTTCCTCTGTTGCTCCTCGATGTCCCGCTCTGACAGAATCATCAGACTCATTTCATTTGCACAGTTTGAATGTTCGTTAATGTGTGAAAATAAAAGTATAATGAAAACAGAATGGAGTCCGGAGAAGATTTGAATCTTTATTTTTATCCTAAACTTTAGGAATATTTAATTTTTACTGAGCTGAAGGTGAAGAACACGTCTTTGGGTTCGCTCTGTGATCTCTGAATAAATCTCATTTTTACATTATTATTTATTTTTGGCAGCCATGTTTTGTCAAAAAGAAAAAACACACAAATATTAGTAATTTTTAGGACTGTTTTCTTGTTGGTCCTGTTATATGTTTTATGAGGTTAATATTTATTTGTTTAAGAGCACTTATATTTACTGTATTTTCTCATTTAAGTCAAAATCCCCCATGAAGTTCATTCTTTCAGATCTTTTTAAAAGTGGTCAAAGAAAGACGATTTGGCCTGATCGACAGTTTTGGGGAAAAAATCTGAAAAAATAATAAAAACACGTCAGGGATCGGCTTTTTCTTGGCATGTGCTCTGGGGCAGATTTAAGAATATAATAATTAAAAATCAATTACACCGACATACTTTGGTCCTGTTAAAATATTAGTTATCAGTCCTGATCCCTCATTCTGCAGCCAGACAACTTTGTCATTAATAATTAATAATTAATAAAAAATAAAATGGAGGTATTTAATGAAAAACTGTCCTTAAAACAGAAGCACATTTTCAGCACATTCTCAGTTTGATAACACTGAAGACCACGAGGACAAAATATATACATCAACAAATATTAAAGGAAAAGAAAGAATAAAGATAAACTTTTCTAAATCTATGAGAAAGTCAGAATTCTGAGGAAAAAAGTAAAAAATCTGAGGTTAAATTTGGAAACCTGGAGTAAAAAAGTCAAAATTCTCAGATTGGAGCAGGAATACGTGGTGAAAAAACACAAAATTATGAGATAAGTATTAAACGTTTCTTGGGGAAAGGTCAGACCTGAAATTAGATTTAACCCTTGTGCACTGTTCAAGTTTACTATACACTGTTACTCTTATGGCTGTTTTCAGCCACTAACTTTTCTGACTGCTCTAAAAACAGATCAATATCTTTTTCTACTTTTTTCACCTAAATCTCTTCATCCACTTCTGCCCTGCTCAAAACTACCAAGCATTAAAAAATAAATAACAAATCTTAACACCTTAAAGGCACATAAAAGTTATTTATATTTTTTATATTGAACATGGGTTGATTCGTGTTTTATCCATGATAAGAGACCTTATTTCTTGAAACAGCCCTCAAAGGGTTACAATTTTTATTTTTTTTGTTAAATGCTTGGTAGTTTTGAGCAGGGCAGAAGTGGATTAGGAAATTTAAGCAAAAAAAAGTAGAAAATATTGATCTGATATGTTTTTAGAGCAGTTAAAAGTATAGTGGCTGAAAACAGGCATAACAGAAACTGCCTAATTTTTCTAAAAAAACTGATGCTACAAAATAAATGAAAAATAATTAAACATCAATGATGCTACAAATCTTTGACATATATAAGACTGTAATAAAACGTAAAAAATCTTCTGTCTCTGATCATGTTTTATATTGAAAAATAGGTCATTTGATGCTGCACCCTTCCCATCATCCATCCCATAATTCTTTAAATGGTCATTAAGAGGTTAAATGTTTTATTAATTTTCTAATGTTTGGTAGTTCTGAGCAGGGCAGAAGTGAATGAAGATATGTAGGCGAGAAAGTTAAAAAAAAAATGATTTGATCTGTTTTTAAAGCAGTTAAAAGCATAGTGGCTGAAAACAGCCATAACAGTACAAGTGTACAGTAAATTTGTCCACAGTGACCTTTTGACCTTTTGAAAAATTTGAAATTGTATTTCCATAATGTATGTAAAAATAAGCTTTCTGCCCAAAATTCATTCAATTTGCTGCAATACAAGAAAAGTTATGGTCAAATA